>CANSGD010000860.1:0-139096 GCA_947645195.1 Patellifolia procumbens | reverse complement strand
TAAGTTTGATCCAAGGGCTTTATATGCTTTAAATAGATCTAATACCAATTTAAGGACTAAAAAAATATTTGCCAATTATTCACAACAAAATGATTTGAAAGGTGTTCATACAACACAAATAGCCTAAGAGACTATGACGGTTTTACCCTTTGATATGAAATAAGTTTGATCCAAGGGCTTCATATGATTGAAATATATCTAATACCTATTCAAGGAGTCAAAAATATTTGGTAATTATTCACAACAAAATAATTTGATTGGTTTTCATACACCCCAAATCGCCTTAGTGACTATGACGGTGTTACCTTTTGATATGAAATAAGTTTGATCCAAGGGCTTCATATGATTGAAATATATGTATTACCTATTCAAGGAGTCAAAAATATTTGGTAATTAAGCACAAAAAATGATTTGAAAGGTGTTCATACACCACAAATCCACTAAGAGACTATGACGGTTTTTCCTTTTGATTTGAATTGAGTTACATCCAAGGGCTTCAAATTCTTTATATATATCTAATACCTATTCAAGGACTCAAAAATATTTGGTAATTATTCCCAAAAAAAATTATTTGAAAGGTTTTCATACATCACAAATCGGCGAAGAGACTTTGACGGTTTTACCTTTTGATATGAAATAAGCTTGATCCAAGGGCTTTATATGCTTTAAATAGATCTAATACCAATTTCATGACAAAAAAATATTTGCCAATTATTCACAACAAAATGATTTGAAAGGTGTTCATACAACACAAATCGCCTAAGAGACTATGACGGTTTTACCCTTTCATTTGAATTGAGTTTGATCCAAGGACTTCATATGATTTAAAAAGATCTAATACCTATTCCCGGAGTCAAAATATTTGGTAATTATTCCCAAAAAAATGATTTGAAAGGTTTCATACACCACAAATCGCCTAAGAGACTATTACGGTTTTACCTTTTGATATGAAATAAGTTTGATCTAAGGGCTTCATATGCTTTAAGTAGATCTAATACCTATTTAAGGACTAAACAAATATTTGGCAATTACTCACAACAAAATGATTTGAAAGGTGTTCATACAACACAAATCGCCTAAGAGACTATGACGGTTTTATCCTTTGATATGAAATAAGTTTGATCCAAGTGCTTCATATGATTGAAATATATCTAATACCTATTCAAGGATTCAAAAATATTTGTTAGTTATTCACAAATCAAATAATTTGAAGGTGTTCATTCACCATAAATCGCCTAAGAGACTATGACGGTTTTACCATTGGATTTGAAATAAGTCTTATCCAAGGGCTTCATATGATTGAAATATATCTAATACCTGTTCAAGGAGTCAAAAAAATATTTGGTAATTAGAACAAAAATGATTTGAAAGGTGTTCATACAACACAAATCCCCTAAGAGTCTATGACGGTTTTACCCTTGGATTTGAATTGAGTTTGATCCAAGGACTTCATATGTTTAAAAAGATCTAATACCTATTGCTGGAGTCAAAAATATTTGGTAATTAACCACAAAAATGATTTGAAAGGTGTTCATCCACCACAAATTCCCTAAGAGACTATGACAGTTTTATCCTTTGATATAAAATAAGTTTGATCCAAGGGCTCATAAGATTGAAATATATCTAATACCTATTCAAGGAGTAAGAAATATTTGGTAATTATTCACAACAAAAGAATTTGAAAGTTGTTCATACACCACAAATCGCCTAAGAGAGACTATGACGGTTTTACCCTTTGATTTGAATTGACTTTGATCCAAGGGCTTCATATGCTTTAAATATATTGAATACTTATTCAGGGACTCAAAAATATTTGGTAATTATTCACAAAAAAATGATTTGAAAGGTTTTCATACACCACAAATCGCCTAAGAGTCTATGACGGTTTTACCCTTTGATATGAAATAGGTTTGATCCAAGGGCGTAATATGATTGAAATATATCTAATACCTATTCAAGGAGTCAAAAATATTTGGTAATTAAGAACAAAAAATGATTTGAAAGGTGTTCATACACCACAAATCCCCTAGGAGACTATGACGGTTTTGCCCTTTGATTTGAATTGGTTTTGATGTAAGGGCTTCATAGGCTTTAAATATATCTAATACCTATTCAAGGACTCAAAAATATTTGGTAATTATTGACAAAAAAATGATTTGAAAGGTTTTCATACACCACAAATCGCCTAAGAGACTATGCGGTGTTACCTTTTGATGTGAAATAAGTTTGATCCAAGGGCTTCATATGATTGAAATATATCTGATACCTATTCAAGGAGTGAAAAAATATTTGGTAATTAAGCACAAAAAATGATTTGAAAGGTGTTCATACAACACAAATCACCTAAGAGACTATGACGTTTACCCTTTGATATGAAATAAGTTTGATCCAAAGGCTTCATATGATTGAAATATCTCTAATACCTATTCAAGGATTCAAAAATATTTGTTAATTATTCACAACAAAATAATTTGAAGGTGTTCATTCACCACAAATCTCCCAAGAGACTATGACGAGTTTACCATTTGATTTGAAATAAGTTTTATCCAAGTGCTTCATATGATTAAAATATATCTAATACCTGTTCAAGGAGTCAAAAAATATTTGGTAATTAAGCACAAAAAATGATTGGAAAGGTGTTCATACAACAATTATCGACTAAGAGACTATGACGGTTTTACCTATTAATTTGAATTGAGTTTGATCCAAGGACTTCATAGGATTTAAAAAGATCTAATACCTAATCTTGGAGTCAAAAATATTTGGTAATTAACCACAAAAATGATTTGAAGGTGTTCAACCACCATAAATCCCCTAAGAGACTATGACGATTTTATCCTTTGATATGAAATAAGTTTCATTCAAGGGCTTCATATGATTGAAATATATCTAATACCTATTCAAGGAGTAAGAAATATTTGGTAATTATTCACAACAAAATAATTTGAAAGGTGTTCATACACGACAAATCGCCTAAGAGACTATGACGGTTTTACCCTTTGATTTGAATTGAGTTTGATCCAAGGGCTTCATATGTTTTAAATATATCTAATACCTATTTAAGGACTCAAAAATATTTGGTAAATATTCCCAAAAAAATTATTTGAAAGGTTTTCATACACCCCAAATCTCCTACGGGACTATGACGGTTTTACCCTTTGATATGAAATAAGTTTGATTCAAGTGCTTCATATTCTTGAAGTAAATCTAATACCTATTAAAGGACTAAAAAAATATTTGGCAATTATTCACAAAAAAATGATTTACAAGTGTTCATACAACACAAATCGCCTAAGAGACTATGACGGTTTTACCCTTTGATATGAAATAAGTTTAATCAAAGGGCTTCATATGATTGAAATATATCTAATACCTATTCAAGGAGTCAAAAATATTTGGTAATTAAGCACAAAAAATGATTTGAAAGGTGTTCATACAACACAAATCACCTAAGAGACTATGACGGTTTAACCCTTTGATATGAAATAAGTTTGATCCAAGGGCTTCATATGATTGAAATATCTCTAATACCTATTCAAGGATTCAAAAATATTTGTTAATTATTCACAAAAAATAATTTGAAGGTGTTCATTCACCACAAATCGCCCAAGAGACTATGACGAGTTTACCATTTGATTTGAAATAAGTTTTATACAAGTGCTTCATATGATTGAAATATATCTAACACCTGTTCAAGGTGTCAAAAATATTTGGTAATTAAGCACAAAAAATGATTTGAAAGGTGTTCATACAACACAAATCGCCTAAGAGACTATGACGGTTTTACCCTTTAATTTGAATTGAGTTTGATCCAAGGACTTCATATAAGTTAAGAAGATCTAATACCTAATCCTGGAGTCAAAAATATTTGGTAATTAACCACAAAAATGATTTGAAAGGATTTCATCCACCACAAATCCCCTAAGAGACTATGACGATTTTATCCTTTGATATGAAATAAGTTTGATTCAAGGGCTTCATATGATTGAAATATATATAATACCTATTCAAGGAGTCAAAAAATATTTGGTAATTAAGCACAAAAAATGATTTGAAAGGTGTTCATACAACACAAATCACCTAAGAGACTATGACGGTTTTACCCTTTGATATGAAATAAGTTTGATCCAAGGGCTTCATATGATTGAAATATCTCTAATACCTATTCAAGGATTTAAAAATATTTGTTAATTATTCACAACAAAATACTTTGGAGGTGTTCATTCACCACAAATCGCCCAAGAGACTATGACGAGTTTACCATTTGATTTGAAATAAGTTTTATCCAAGTGCTTCATATGATTGAAATATATCTAATACCTGTTCAAGGAGTCAAAAATATTTTGTAATTAAGCACAAAAAATGATTTGAAAGGTGTTCATACAACACAAATCGCCTAGAAAAGTATGACGGTTTTGCCCTTAATTTGAATTGAGTTTGATCCAAGGACTTCATATGACTTAAAAAGATCTAATACCTAATCCTGGAGTCAAAAATATTTGGTATTTAACCACAAAAATAATTTGAAAGGTGTTCATACACCACAAATCCCCTAAGAGATTAACTCGGTTTTATCCTTTGATATGAAATAAGTTTGATTCAAGGGCTCATATGATTGAAATATATCTAATACCTATTCAAGGAGTAAGAAATATATGTTAATTATTCATAACAAAATAATTTGAAAGGTGTTCATACACCACAAATCGTCTAAGAGATTATGACGGTTGTGCCCTTTAATTGGAATTAAGTTTGATTCAACGGCTTTATATGCTTTAAATATATCTAATACCTATTCAAGGACTCATAAATATTTGGTAATTATTCCCAACAGAATGATTTGAAAGGTGTTCATACACCACAAATCGCCTAAGAGACTATGACGGTTTTTCCATTTGATTTGAAATAAGTTTGATCCAAGGGCTTCATATGATTGAAATATATCTAATACCTATTCAAAGAGTCAAAAATATTTGGCACTTAAGCACAAAAAATGACTTGAAAGGTGTTCATAGAACACAAATCACCTAAGAGACTATGACGGTTTTACCCTTTGATATGAAATAAGTTTGATCCAAGGGCTTCATATGATTGAAATATCTCTAATACCTATTCAAGGATTCAAAAATATTTGTTAATTATTCACAACAAAATAATTTGAAGGTGTTCATTCACCACAAATCGCCCAAGAGACTATGACGAGTTTACCATTTGATTTGAAATAAGCTTTATCCAAGTGCTTCATATGATTGAAATATATCTAACACGTGTTCAAGGTGTCAAAATATTTGGTAATTAAGCACAAAAAATGATTTGAAAGGTGTTCATACAACACAAATAGCCTAAGAGACTATGACGGTTTTACCCTTTAATTTGAATTGAGTTTGATCCACGGACTTCATAAAGTTAAGAAGATCTAATACCTGATCTGGAGTCAAAAATATTTGCTAATTAACCACAAAAATGATTTGAAAGTATTTCATCCACCACAAATCCCCTAAGAGACTATGACGATTTTATCCTTTGATATGAAATAAGTTTGATTCAACGGCTTCATATGATTGAAATATATCTAATACCTATTCAAGGAGTCAAAAATATTTGGTAATTAAGCACAAAAAATAATTTGAAAGGTGTTCATACAACACAAATCACATAAGAGACTATGACGGTTTTACCCTTTGATATGAAATAAGTTTGATCCAAGGGCTTCATATGATTGAAATATCTCTAATACCTATTCAAGGATTTAAAAATATTTGTTAATTATTCACAACAAAATAATTTGAAGGTGTTCATTCACCACAAATCGCCCAAGACACTATGACGAGTTTACCATTTGATTTGAAATAAGTTTTATCCAAGTGCTTCATATGATTGAAATATATCTAATACCTTTTCAAGGAGTAAAAAATATTTTGTAATTAAGCACAAAAAATGATTTGAAAGGTGTTCATACACCACAAATCCCCTAAGAGATTAACTCGGTTTTATCCTTTGATATGAAATAAGTTTGATTCAAGGGCTTCATATGATTGAAATATATCTAATACCTATTCAAGGAGTAAGAAATATATGTTAATTATTCATAATAAAATAATTTGAAAGGTGTTCATACACCACAAATCGTCTAAGAGATTATGACGGATGTGCCCTTTAATTGGAATTAAGTTTGATTCAACGGCTTCATATGCTTTAAATATATCTAATACCTATTCAAGGACTAATAAATATTTGGTAATTATTCCCAACAGAATGATTTGAAAGGTGTTCATACAACACAAATCGCCTAAGAGACTATGACGGTTTTACCCCTTGATATGAAATAAGTTTGATCCAAGGGCTTCATATGATTGAAATATATCTAATACCTATTCAAGGAGTCAAAAATATTTGGTAATTAAACACAAAAAATTATTTGAAAGGTGTTCATACACCACAAATCCCCTAAGAGACTATGACGATTTTACCCTATGATTTGAATTGTGTTCGATCCAAGGGCTTCAAATGCTTTGAATATATCTAATACCTATTCAGGGACTCAAAAATATTTGGTAATTATTCCCAAAAAAATGATTTGAAAGGTTTTCATACACCCCAAATCTCCTAAGAGACTATGACGGTTTTACCCTTTGATATGAAATAAGTTTGATCCAAGGGCTTCATATGCTTTAAATAAATCTAATACCTATTTGAGGACTAAAAAAATATTTGGCAATTATTCACAACAAAATGATTTGTTAGTGTTCATACAACACAAATTTCCTAAGAGACTATGACGGTTTTACCCTTTGATATGAAATAAGTTGGATCGAAGGGCTTCATATGATTGAAATATATCTAATACCTATTCACGGAGTCAAAAATATTTGGTAATTATTCACAACAAAATAATTTGAAGGTGTTCAAACACCACAAATCGCCTAAGAGACGACGACGGTTTTACCATTTGATTTGAAATAAGTTTTATCCAAGTGCTTCATATGATTGAAATCTATCTCATACCTATTCAAGGAGTCAAAAATATTTGGTAATTAAGCACAAAAAATGATTTGAAAGGTGATCATACACCACAAATCCCCTAAGAGACTATGACGGTTTTGCCCTTTGATTTGAATTGAGTTTCATCTAGGGCCTCCTATGCTTCAAATATATCTAATACCTATTCAGAGACTCAAAAATATTTGGTAATTATTCACAAAAAAATGATTTGATTGGTTTTCATACACCACAAATCGCCTAAGTGACTATGACGGTGTTACCTTTTGATATGAAATAAGTTTGATCCAAGGGCTTCATATGATTGAAATATATGTATTACCTATTCAAGGAGTCAAAAATATTTGGTAATTAAGCACAAAAAATGATTTTAAAGGTGTTCATGCACCACAAATCCCCTAAGAGTCAATGACGGTTTTTCCCTTTGATTTGAATTGAGTTAGATCCAAGGGCTTCAAATGCTTTATATATATCTAATTCCTATTCAGACTCAAAAATATTTGGTAATTATTCCCCAAAAAATGATTTGAAAGGTTTTCATACATCACAAATCGGCTAAGAGACTTTGACGGTTTTACCTTTTGATATGAAATAAGTTTGATCCAAGGGCTTTATATGCTTTAAATAGATCTAATGCCAATTTAAGGACTAAAAAAATATTTGCCAATTATTCACAGCAAAATGATTTGAAAGGTTTTCATACAACACAAATCGCCTAAGAGACCATGACGGTTTTACCCTTTGATATGAAATAAGTTTGATCCAAGGGCTTCATATGATTGAAATATATCTAATACCTATTTAAGGATTCAAAAATTTTTGTTTATTATTCATTACAAAATAATTTGAAGGTGTTCATTCACCACAAATCGCCCAAGAGACTATGATGATTTTACCATTTGATTTGAAATAAGTTTTATCCCAGGGCTTCATATGATTGAAATATATCTAATACCTGCTCAAGGAGGCAAAAATATTTGGTACTTAAGCACAAAAAATGATTTGAATTGTATTCATACAACACAAATCCCCTAAGAGACTACGACGGTTTTACCCTTTGATTTGAATTGAGTTTGATCCAAGGACTTCATATGATTTAAAAAGATCTAATACCTATTCCTGGAGTCAAAATATTTGGTAATTAACCACAAAAAATGATTTGAAAGGTGTTCATACACCATAAATCCCCTAAGATACTATGTCGGGTTTATCCTTTGATATGAAATAAGTTTGATTTAAGGGCTTCATAAGATTGAAATATATCTAATACCTATTCAAGGAGTAAGAAATATTTGGTAATTATTCACAACAAAATAATTTGAAAGGTGTTCATACACCACAAATCGCCTAAGAGATTATGACGGTTGTACCCTTTAATTTGAAATAAGTTTGATCCAAGGGCTTCATATGATTGAAATATATCTATTACCTATTCAAGGACTCAAAAATATTTGGTAATTATTCCCAAAAAATGATTTGAAAGGTTTTTCATACACCACAAATCGCCTAAGAGACTATTACGGTTTTACCTTTTGATATGAAATAAGTTTGATCTAAGGGCTTCATATGCTTTAAATAGATCTAATACCTATTCCTGGAGTCAAAAATATTTGGTAATTAACTACAAAAGTGATTTGAAAGGTGTTCATACACCACAAATCGCCGACGAGACTATGACGGTTTTACCCTTTGATATGAAATAAGTTTAATCCAAGGGCTTCATATGATTGAAATATATCTAATACTTATTCTAGGATTCAAAAATATTTGTTAGTTATTCACAACAAAATAATTTGAAAGGGGTTCAGCACCACAAATCCCCTAAGAAACTATGACGGTTTTGACCTTTGATTTGAATTGATTTTGATCCAAGGGCTTCATATGCTTTAAATAAATCTAATACCTATTTGAGGACTAAAAAAATATTTGGCAATTATTCACAAGAAAATGATTTGAAAGGTGTTCATACAACACAAATCGCCAAAGAGACTATGACGGTTTTACCCTTTTATATCAAATAAGTTTGATCGAAGGGCTTCATATGATTGAAATATATCTAATACCTATTCAAGGATTCAAAAATATTTGGTAATTATTCACAACGAAATAATTTTAAGGTGTTCATACACCACAAATCGCCTAAGAGACTATGACAGTGTTACCCTTACCTTTCATATTGAATAATTTTGATCCAAGGGCTTCATATGATTGAAATATATCTAATACCTGTTCAAGGAGTCAAAAATATTTGGTAATTAACACAAAAAATTTTTGAAAGGTGTTCATACAACACAAATCCCCTTAAGAGACTACGACGGTTTTACCCTTTGATTTGAATTGAGTTTGATCCAAGGACTTGATATGATTTAAAAAGATCTAATACCTATTCCTGGAGTCAAAATATTTGGTAATTAACCACAAAAAATGACTTGAAAGGTGTTCATACAACCCAAATCCCCTAAGATACTATGACGGTTTTACCCTTTGATGTGAAATAAGTTTGATTCAAGGCTTCATAAGATTGAAATATATCTAATACCTATTCAAGGAGTAAGAAATATCTGGTAATTATTCACAACAAAATAATTTGAAAGGTGTTCATACACCACAAATCGCCTAAGAGATTATGACAGTTGTACCCTTTAATTTGAATTGAGTTTGATCCAAGGGCATCATATGATTTAAATATATCTAATACCTATTCAAGGACTCATAAATATTTGGTCATTATTCCCAACAGAATGATTTGAAAGTTGTTCATACGACACAAATCGCCTAAGAGACTATGACGGTTTTACCCTTTGATATGAAATTAGTTTGATCCAAGGGCTTCATATGATTGAAATATATCTAATACCTATTCAAAAATATTTGGTAATTATTCCCAAAAAAAATGATTTGAAAGTTTTTCATACACCACAAATCGCCTAAGAGACTATTACGGTTTTACCTTTTGATAGAAATAAGTTTGATCTAAGGGCTTCATATGCTTTAAATAGATCTAATACCTATTTAAGGACTAAAAAATATTTGGCAATTATTCACAACAAAATGATTTGAAAGGTGTTCATACAACACAAATCGCCTAAGAGACTATGATGGTTTTACCCTTTGATATGAAATAAGTTTGATCCAAGGGCTTCATATGATTGAAATATATCTAATACTTATTCAAGGATTCAAAAAAATATTTGTTAGTTATTCACAACAAAATAATTTGAAGGTGTTCATTCACCATAAATCGCCAAAGAGACTATGACGGTTTTACCATTGGATTTGAAATAAGTTTTATCCAAAGGCTTCATTTGATTGAAATATATATATTCTGTTCAAGGAGTCAAAAATATTTGGTAATTAAGAACAAAAATGATTTGAAGGGTGTTCACACAACACAAATCCCCTAAGAGTCTATGATGGTTTTACCCTTTGATATCAAATAAGTTTGATCGAAGGGCTTCATATGAATGAAATATATCTAATACCTATTCAAGGATTCAAAAATATTTGGTAATTATTCACAACGAAATAATTTTAAGGTGTTCATACACCACAAATCGCCTAAGAGACTAGGACGGTGTTACCCTTACCCTTTCATATTAAATAATTTTGATCCAAGGGCTTCATATGATAGAAATATATGTAATACCTATTCAAGGAGTCAAAAATATTTGGTAATTAAGCACAAAAAATGTTTTGAAAGGTGTTCATACAACACAAATCCCCCTAAGAGACTACGACGGTTTTACCCTTTGATTTGAATTGAGTTTGATCCAAGGACTTGATATGATTTAAAAAATCTAATACCTATTCTTGGAGTCAAAATATTTGGTAATTAACCACAAAAAATGATTTGAAAGGTGTTCATACAACCCAAATCCCCTAAGATACTATGACGGTTTTATCCTTTGATATGAAATAAGTTTGATTCAGGGGCTTCATAAGATTGAAATATATCTAATACCTATTCAAGGTGTAAGAAATATCTGGTAATTATTCACAACAAAGTAATTTGAAAGGTGTTCATACACCACAAATCGCCTAAAAGATTATGACAGTTGTACCCTTTAATTTGAATTGAGTTTGATCCAAGGGCTTCATATGCTTTAAATATATCTAATACCTATTCAAGGACTCATAAATATTTGGTAATTATTCCCAGCAGAATGATTTGAAAGTTGTTCATACGACACAAATCGCCTAAGAGACTATGACGGTTTTACCCTTTGATATGAAATTAGTTTGATCCAAGGGCTTCATATGATTGAAATATATCTAATACCTATTCAACGACTCAAAAATATTTGGAATTATTCCCAAAAGAAATGATTTGAAAGGTTTTCATACACCACAAATCGCCTAAGAGACTATTACGGTTTTACCTTTTGATATGAAATCAGTTTGATCTAAGGGCTTCATATGCTTTAAATAGATCTAATACCTATTTAAGGACTAAAAAATATTTGGCAATTATTCACAACAAAATGATTTGAAAGGTGTTCATACAACACAAATCGCCTAAGAGACTATGACGGTTTTACCCTTTGATATGAAATAAGTTTGATCCAAGGGCTTCATATGATTGAAATATATCTAATACTTATTCAAGGATTCAAAAATATTTGTTAGTTATTCACAACAAAATAATTTGAAGGTGTTCATTCACCATAAATCGCCAAAGAGACTATGACGGTTTTACCATTGGATTTGAAATAAGTTTTATCCAAGGGCTTCATATTATTGAAATATATATAATACCTGTTCAAGGAGTCAAAAATATTTGGTTATTAAGAACAAAAAATGATTTGAAAGGTGTTCATACAACACAAATCCCCTAAGAGTCTATGACGGTTTTACCCTGGGATTTGAATTGAGTTTGATCCAAGGACTTCATATAATTTAAAAAGATCTAATACCTATTCCTGGAGTCAAAAATATTTGGTAATTAACCACAAAAATGATTTGAAAGGTGTTCATACACCACAAATCGCCGACGAGACTATGACGGTTTTACCCTTTGATATGAAATAAGCTTAATCCAAGGGCTTCATATGATTGAAATATATCTAATACTTATTCAAGGATTCAAAATATATTTGTTAGTTATTCACAACAAAATAATTTGAAAGGGGTTCATACCACAAATCCCCTAAGAGACTATGACGGTTTTGACCTTTGATTTGAATTGATTTTGATCCAAGGGCTTCATATGCTTTAAATAAATCTAATACCTATTTGAGGACTAAAAAAATATTTGGCAATTATTCACAACAAAATGATTTGAAAGGTGTTCATACAACACAAATCGCCTAAGAGACTATGACGGTTTTACCCTTTGATATCAAATAAGTTTGATCGAAGGGCTTCATATGATTGAAATATATCTAATACCTATTCAAGGATTCAAAAATATTTGGTAATTATTCACAACGAAATAATTTTAAGGTGTTCATACACCACAAATCGCCTAAGAGACTAGGACGGTGTTACCCCTTACCCTTTCATATTAAATAATTTTGATCCAAGGGCTTCATATGATTGAAATATATCTAATACCTGTTCAAGGAGTCAAAAATATTTGGTAATTAAGCACAAAAAATGTTTTGAAAGGTGTTCATACAACACAAATCCCCTAAGAGACTACGACGGTTTTACCCTTTGATTTGAATTGAGTTTGATCCAAGGACTTGATATGATTTAAAAAGATCTAATACCTATTCCTGGAGTCAAAATATTTGGTAATTAACCACAAAAAATGATTTGAAAGGTGTTTATACAACCCAAATCCCCTAAGATACTATCGGTTTTATCCTTTGATATGAAATAAGTTTGATTCAAGGGCTTCATAAGATTGAAATATATCTAATACCTATTCAAGGAGTAAGAAATATCTGGTAATTATTCACAACAAAATAATTTGAAAGGTGTTCATACACCACAAATCGCCTAAAAGATTATGACAGTTGTACCCTTTAATTTGAATTGAGTTTGATTCAAGGGCTTCATATGCTTTAAATATATCTAATACCTATTCAAGGACTCATAAATATTTGGTAATTATTACCAACAGAATGATTTGAAAGTTGTTCATACGACACAAATCGCCTAAGAGACTATGACGGTTTTACCCTTTGATATGAAATTAGTTTGATCCAAGGGCTTCATATGATTGAAATATATCTAATACCTATTCAAGGACTCAAAAATATTTGGTAATTATTCCCAAAAAAAATGATTTGAAGGTTTTCATACACCACAAATCGCCTAAGAGACTATTACGGTTTTACCTTTTGATATGAAATAAGTTTGATCTAAGGGCTTCATATGCTTTAAATAGATCTAATACCTATTTAAGGACTAAAAAAATATTTGGCAATTATTCACATCAAAATGATTTGAAAGGTGTTCATACAACACAAATCGCCTAAGAGACTATGACGGTTTTACCCTTTGATATGAAATAAGTTTGATCCAAGGGCTTCATATGATTTAAATATATCTAATACTTATTCAAGGATTCAAAAATATTTGTTAGTTATTCACAACAAAATAATTTGATGGTGTTCATTCACCATAAATCGCTAAAGAGACTATGACGGTTTTACCATTGGATTTGAAATAAGTTTTATCCAAGGGCTTCATATGATTGAAATATATCTAATACCTGTTCAAGGAGTCAAAAATATTTGGTCATTAAGAACAAAAAATGATTTGAAAGGTGTTCATACAACACAAATCCCCTAAGAGTCTATGACGGTTTTACCCTTGGATTTAAATTGAGTTTGATCCAAGGACTTCATATGATTTAAAAAGATCTAATACCTATTCCTGGAGTCAAAAATATTTGGTAATTAACCACAAAAATGATTTGAAAGGTGTTCATACACCACAAATCGCCGACGAGACTATGACGGTTTTACCCTTTGATATGAAATAAGTTTAATCCAAGGGCTTCATATGATTGAAATATATCTAATACTTATTCAAGGATTCAAAAATATTTGTAAGTTATTCACAACAAAATAATTTGAAGGGGGTTCATGCACCACAAATCCCCTAAGAGACTATGACGGTTTTGACCTTTGATTTGAATTGATTTTGATCCATGGGCTTCATATGCTTTAAATAAATCTAATACCTATTTGAGGACTAAAAAATATTTGGCAATTATTCACAACAAAATGATTCGAAAGGTGTTCATACAACACAAATCGCCAAAGAGACTATGACGGTTTTACCCTTTGATATCAAATAAGTTTGATCGAAGGGCTTCATATGATTGAAATATAGCTAATACCTATTCAAGGATTCAAAAATATTTGATAATTATTCACAACGAAATAATTTTAAGGTGTTCATACACCACAAATCGCCTAAGAGACTATGACGGTGTTACCCTTTCATATTAAATAATTTTGATACAAGGGCTTCATATGATTGAAATATATCTAATACCTGTTCAAGGAGTCAAAAATATTTGGTAATTAAGCACAAAAAATATTTTGAAAGGTGTTCATACAACACAAATCCCCTAAGAGACTACGACGGTTTTACCCTTTGATTTGAATTGATTTTGATCCAAGGACTTGATATGATTTAAAAAGATCTAATACCTATTCCTGGAGTCAAAATATTTGGTAATTAACCCCAAAAATGATTTGAAAGGTGTTAATACACCCCAAATCCCCTAAGATACTATGACGGTTTTATCCTTTGATATGAAATAAGTTTCATTCAAGGGCTTCATAAGATTGAAATATATCTAATAACTATTCAAGGAGTAAGAAATATTTGGTATTATTCACAACAAAATAATTTGAAAGGTGTTCATACACCACAAATCGCCTAAGAGATTATGACAGTTGTACCCTTTAATTTGAATTGAGTTTGATCCAAGGGCTTCATATGCTTTAAATATATCTAATACCTATTCAAGGACTCATAAATATTTGGTAATTATTCCCAACAGAATGATTTGAAAGTTGTTCATACAACACAAATCGTCTAAGAGACTATGACGGTTTTACCACTTTGATATGAAATAAGTTTGATCCAAGGGCTTCATATGATTGAAATATATCTAATACCTATTCAAGGACTCAAAAATATTTGGTAATTATTCCCAAAAAAAAGATTTGAAAGGTTTTCATACACCACAAATCGCCTAAGAGATTGTGACGGTTTTTACCTTTTGATATGAAATAAGTTTGATCTAAGGGATTCATATGCTTTAAATAGATCTACTCCTATTTAAGGACTTAAAAATATTTGGAAATTATTCACAACAAAATGATTTGAAAGGTGTTCATACAACACAAATCGCCTAAGAGACTATGACGGTTTTATCCTTTGATATGAAATAAGTTTGATCCAAGGGCTTCATATGATTGAAATATATCTAATACCTATTCAAGGATTCAAAAATTTTTGTTAGTCATTCACAACAAAATAATTTGAAGGTGTTCATTCACCATAAATCGCCTAAGAGACTATGACGGTTTTACCATTTGATTTGAAATAAGTTTTATCCAAGGGCTTCATATGATTGAAATATATCTAATACCTGTTCAAGGAGTCAAAAATATATGGTTATTGAGCACAAAATAAGTTTTGAAAGGTGTTCATACAACACAAATCCCCTAAGAGACTACGACGATTTTACCCTTTGATTTGAATTGAGTTTGATCCAAGGACCTGATATGATTTAAAAAGATCTAATACCTATTCCTGGAGTCAAAATATTTGGTAATTAACCACAAAAAATGATTTGAAAGGTGTTCATACACCCAAATCCCCTAAGATACTATGACGGTTTTATCCTTTGATATGAAATAATTTTGATTCAAGGGCTTCATAAGATTGAAATATATCTAATACTTATTCAAGGAGTAAGAAATATTTGGTAATTATTCACAACAAAATAATTTGAAAGGTGTTCATACACCACAAATCGCCTAAAAGATTATGACGGTTGTACCCATTAATTTGAATTGAGTTTGATCCAAGGGATTCATATGCTTTAAATATATCTAATACCTATTCAAGGACTCATAAATATTTGGTAATTATTCCCAACAGAATGATTTGAAAGTTGTTCATACAACACAAATCGCCTAAGAGACTATGACGGTTTTACCCTTTGATATGAAATAAGTTTGATCCAAGGGATTCATATGATTGAAATATATCTAATACCTATTCAAGGACTCAAAAATATTTGGTAATTATTCCCAAAAAAATGATTTGAAAGGTTTTCATACACCACAAATCGCCTAAGAGACTATGACGGTTTACCTTTTGATATGAAATAAGTTTGATCTAAGGGTTCATATGTTTAAATAGATCTAATACCTATTTAAGGACTAAAAAATATTTGGCAATTATTCACAACAAAATGATTTGAAAGGTTTTCATACAACACAAATCGCCTAAGAGACTATGACGGTTTTATCCTTTGATATGAAATATGTTTGATCCAAGGGCTTCATATGATTGAAATATATCTAATACCTATTCAAGGATTCAAAAATATTTGTTAGTTATTCACAACAAAATAATTTGAAGGTGTTCATTCACCATAAATCGCCTAAGAGACTATGACGGTGTTACGTTTGATATGAAATAATTTTGATCAAGGCCTTCATATGATTGAAATATATCTAATACCTGTTAAAGGAGTCAAAAATATTTGGTAATTAAGAACAAAAAATGATTTGACAAGTGTTCATACAACATAAATCCCCTAAGAGACTACGACGGTTTTACCCTTTGATTTGAATTGAATTTGATCCAAGGACTTCATATGATTTAAAAAGATCTAATACCTATTCCCTGGAGTCAAAATATTTGGTAATTAACCACAAAAAATGATTTCAAAGGTGTTCATACACCCCTAATCCCCTCAGATACTATGACGGTTTTATCCTTTGATATGAAATAAGTTTGATTCAAGGGCTTCATAAGATTGAAATATATCTAATACCTATTCAAGGAGTAAGAAATATTTGGTAATTATTCACAACAAAATAATTTGAAAGGTGTTCATACACCACAAATCGCCAAAGAGATTATGACGGTTGTAACCTTTAATTTGAATTGAGTTTGATCCAAGGGCTTCATATGCTTTAAATATATCTAATACCTATTCAAGGACTCATAAATATTTTGTAATTATTCCAACAAAATGATTTGAAAGTTGTTCATACAACACAAATCGCCTACGAGACTATGACGGTTTTACCCTTTGATATGAAATAAGTTTGATCCAAGGGCTTCATATGATTGAAATATATCTAATACCTATTCAAGGACTCAAAAATATTAGGTAATTATTCCCAAAAAATGATTTGAAAGGTTTTCATACACCACAAATCGCCTAAGAGCTATTACGTTTTACCCTTTGATATGAAATAAGTTTGATCTAAGGGCTTCATATGCTTTAAATAGATCTAATACCTATTTAAGGACTAAAAAAATATTTGGCAATTACTCACAACAAAATGATTCGAAAGGTGTTCATACAACACAAATCGCCAAAGAGACTATGACGGTTTTACCCTTTGATATCAAATAAGTTTGATCGAAGGGCTTCATATGATTGAAATATAGCTAATACCTATTCAAGGATTCAAAAATATTTGATAATTATTCACAACAAAGTAATTTTAAGGTGTTCATACACCACAAATCGCCTAAGAGACTATGACGGTGTTACCCTTTCATATTAAATAATTTTGATACAAGGGCTTCATATGATTGAAATATATCTAATACCTGTTCAAGGAGTCAAAAATATTTGGTAATTAAGCACAAAAAAATATTTTGAAAGGTGTTCATACAACACAAATCCCCTAAGAGACTACGACGGTTTTACCCTTTGATTTGAATTGATTTTGATCCAAGGACTTGATATGATTTAAAAAGATCTAATACCTATTCCTGGAGTCAAAATATTTGGTAATTAACCCCAAAAAATGATTTGAAAGGTGTTAATACACCCCAAATCCCCCTAAGATACTATGACGGTTTTATCCTTTGATATGAAATAAGTTTCATTCAAGGGCTTCATAAGATTGAAATATATCTAATAACTATTCAAGGAGTAAGAAATATTTGGTAATTATTCACAACAAAATAATTTGAAAGGTGTTCATACACCACAAATCGCCTAAGAGATTATGACGGTTGTACCCTTTAATTTGAATTGAGTTTGATCCAAGGGCTTCATATGCTTTAAATATATCTAATACCTATTCAAGGACTCAAAAATATTTGGTAATTATTCCCAACAGAATGATTTGAAAGTTGTTCATACAACACAAATCGTCTAGAGACTATGACGGTTTTACCCTTTGATATGAAATAAGTTTGATCCAAGGGCTTCATATGATTGAAATATATCTAATACCTATTCAAGGACTCAAAAATATTTGGTAATTATTCCCAAAAAAAAAGATTTGAAAGGTTTTCATACACCACAAATCGCCCAAGAGACTGTGACGGTTTTACCTTTTGATATGAAATAAGTTTGATCTAAGGGATTCATATGCTTTAAATAGATCTAATACCTATTTAAGGACTTAAAAATATTTGGAAATTATTCACAACAAAATGATTTGAAAGGTGTTCATACAACACAAATCGCCTAAGAGACTATGACGGTTTTATCCTTTGATATGAAATAAGTTTGATCCAAGGGCTTCATATGATTGAAATATATCTAATACCTATTCAAGGATTCAAAAATTTTGTTAGTCATTCATAACAAAATAATTTGAAGGTGTTCATTCACCATAAATCGCCTAAGAGACTATGACGGTTTTACCATTTGATTTGAAATAAGTTTTATCCAAGGGCTTCATATGATTGAAATATATCTAATACCTGTTCAAGGAGTCAAAAATATATGGTTATTAAGCACAAAATAAGTTTTGAAAGGTGTTCATACAACACAAATCCCCTAAGAGACTACGACGATTTTACCCTTTGATTTGAATTGAGTTTGATCCAAGGACTTGATATGATTTAAAAAGATCTAATACCTATTCCTGGAGTCAAAATATTTGGTAATTAACCACAAAAAATGATTTGAAAGGTGTTCATCACCCAATCCCCTAAGATACTGCGACGGTTTTATCCTTTGATATGAAATAATTTTGATTCAAGGGCTTCATAAGATTGAAATATATCCAATACCTATTCAAGGAGTAAGAAATATTTGGTAATTATTCACAAAAAGAATTTGAAAATTGTTCCTACACACAAATCGCCTAAAAGATTATGACAGTTGTACCCTTTAATTTGAATTGAGTTTGATCCAAGGGATTCATATGCTTAAATATATCCAATACCTATTCAAGGACTCTTAAATATTTGGTAATTATTCCCAACAGAATGATTTGAAAGTTGTTCATACAACACAAATCGCCTAAGAGACTATGACGGTTTTACCCTTTGATATGAAATAAGTTTGATCCAAGGGCTTCATATGATTGAAATATATCCAATACCTATTCAAGGACTCAAAAATATTTGGTAATTATTCCAAAAAAAATGATTTGAAAGGTTTTCATACACCATAAATCGCCTAAGAGACTATGACGGTTTGACCTTTTGATATGAAATAAGTTTGATCTAAGGGGTTCTTATGCTTTAAATAGATCTAATACCTATTTAAGGACTAAAAAAATATTTGGCAATTATTCACAACAAAATGATTTGAAAGGTTTTCATACAACACAAATCGCCTAAGAGACTATGACGGTTTTACCCTTTGATATGAAAAATGTTTGATCCAAGGGCTTCATATGATTGAAATATATCTAATACCTATTCAAGGATTCAAAAATATTTGTTAGTTATTCACAACAAAATAATTTGAAGGTGTTCATTCACCATAAATCGCCTAAGAGACTATGACGGTGTTACGTTTGATATGAAATAATTTTGATCCAAGGCCTTCATATGATTGAAGTATACTAATACCTGTTCAAGGAGTCAAAAATATTTGGTAATTAAGAACAAAAAATGATTTGACAAGTGTTCATACAACATAAATCCCCTAAGAGACTACGACGGTTTTATCCTTTGATTTGAATTGAGTTTGATCCAAGGACTTCATATGATTTAAAAAGATCTAATACCTATTCCTGGAGTCAAAATATTTGGTAATTAACCACAAAAAATGATTTGAAAGGTGTTCATACACCCCTAATCCCCTCAGATACTATGACGGTTTTATCCTTTGATATGAAATAAGTTTGATTCAAGGGCTTCATAAGATTGAAATATATCTAATACCTATTCAAGGAGTAAGAAATATTTGGTAATTATTCACAACAAAATAATTTGAAAGGTGTTCATACACCACAAATCGCCAAAGAGATTATGACGGTTGTAACCTTTAATTTTAATTGAGTTTGATCCAAGGGCTTCATATGCTTTAAATATATCTAATACCTATTCAAGGACTCATAAATATTTTGTAATTATTCCCAACAGAATGATTTGAAAGTTGTTCATACAACACAAATCGCCTACGAGACTATGACGGTTTTACCCTTTGATATGAAATAAGTTTGATCCAAGGGCTTCATATGATTGAAATATATCTAATACCTATTCAAGGACTCAAAAATATTAGGTAATTATTCCCAAAAAAATGATTTGAAAGGTTTTCATACACCACAAATCGCCTAAGAGACTATTACGGTTTTACCTTTTGATATGAAATAAGTTTGATCTAAGGGCTTCATAAGCTTTAAATAGATCTAATACCTATTTAAGGACTAAAAAAATATTTGGCAATTACTCACAACCAAATGATTTGAAAGGTGTTCATACAACACAAATCGCCTAAGAGACTCTGACGGTTTTACCACTTTGATATGAAATAAGTTTGATCCAAGGGCTTCATATGATTGAAATATATCTAATACCTATTCAAGGATTCAAAAATATTTGTTAGTTATTCACAACAAAATAATTTGAAGGTGTTCATACACCACAAATCGCCTAAGAGTCTATGACGGTTTTACTATTTGATATGAAATAAGTTTTATCCAAGGGCATCATATGATTGAAATATATCTAATACCTGTTCAAGGAGTCAAAAATATTTGGTAATTAAGAACAAAAAATTATTTGAAAGGTGTTCATACACCACAAATCCCCTAAGAGACTATGACGGTTTTACCCTTTGATTTGAATTGAGTTTGATCCAAGGGCTTGATATGCTTTATATATATGTAATACCTATTCAAGGACTCATAAATATTTGGTAATTATCCCAAAAACCAATGATTTGAAACGTTTTTATACACCACAAATCGCTTAAGAGACTATGACGGTTTTAACTTTTGATATGAAATAAGTTTGATCCAAGGGCTTCATATGCTTTAAATAGATCTAATACCAATTTAAGGACTAAAAAATATTAGGCAATTATTCACAAAGAAATGATTTGAAAGGTGTTCATACAACACAAATCGCCTAAGAGACTATGACGATTTTACTCTTTGATATGAAATATGTTTGATCCAAGGGCTTCATATGATTGAAATATATCTAATACCTATTCAAGGATTCAAAAATATTTGTTAATTATTCACAACAAAATAATTTGAAGGTGTTCATTCACCACTAATCGCCCAAGAGACTATGACGATTCTACCCTTTGATATGAAATAAGTTTTATCCAAGGGCTTCATATGATTGAAATATATATAATACCTATTCAAGGAGTCAAAAATATTTTGTAATTAAGCACAAAAAAGGATTTGAAAGGTGTTCATACACCACAAATCCCCTAAGAGACTATGACGGTGTTACCTTTTGATATGAAATAAGTTTGATCCAAGGGCTTCATATGATTGAAATATATCTAATACCTATTCAAGGGTTCAAAAATTTTTGTTAGTCATTCACAACAAAATAATTTGAAGGTGTTCATTCACCATAAATCGCCTAAGAGACTATGACGGTTTTACCATTTGATTTGAAATAAGTTTTATCCAAGGGCTTCATATGATTGAAATATATCTAATACCTGTTCAAGGAGTCAAAAATATATGGTTATTAAGCACAAAATAAGTTTTGAAAGGTGTTCATACAACACAAATCCCCTAAGAGACTACGACGATTTTACCCTTTGATTTGAATTGAGTTTGATCCAAGGACTTGATATGATTTAAAAAGATCTAATACCTATTCCTGGAGTCAAAATATTTGGTAATTAACCACAAAAAATGATTTGAAAGGTGTTCATACAACCCAAATCCCCTAAGATACTATGACGGTTTTATCCTTTGATATGAAATAATTTTGATTCAAGGGCTTCATAAGATTGAAATATATCCAATACCTATTCAAGGAGTAAGAAATATTTGGTAATTATTCACAAAAAAGAATTTGAAAATTGTTCATACACCACAAATGCCTAAAAGATTATGACGGTTGTACCCATTAATTTGAATTGAGTTTGATCCAAGGGATTCATATGCTTTAAATATATCTAATACCTATTCAAGGACTCATAAATATTTGGTAATTATTCCCAACAGAATGATTTGAAAGTTGTTCATACAACACAAATCGCCTAAGAGACTATGACGGTTTTACCCTTTGATATGAAATAAGTTTGATCCAAGGGCTTCATATGATTGAAATATATCTAATACCTATTCAAGGACTCAAAAATATTAGGTAATTATTCCCAAAAAAATGATTTGAAAGGTTTTCACACACCACAAATCGCCTAAGAGACTATTACGGTTTTACCTTTTGATATGAAATAAGTTTGATCTAAGGGCTTCATATGCTTTAAATAGATCTAATACCTATTTAAGGACTAAAAAATATTTGGCAATTACTCACAACCAAATGATTTGAAAGGTGTTCATACAACACAAATCGCCTAAGAGACTCTGACGGTTTTACCCTTTGATATGAAATAAGTTTGATCCAAGGGCTTCATATGATTGAAATATATCTAATACCTATTCAAGGATTCAAAAATATTTGGTAATTAAGCACAAAAAATGATTTGAAAGGTGTTCATACCCCATAAATCCCCTAAGAGACTTTGACGGTTTTGCCCTTTGATTTGAATTGAGTTTTATCCAAGGGCTTGAAATGCTTTCTATATATGTAATACCTATTCAAGGACTCATAAATATTTGGTAATTATTCCCAAAAACCAATGATTTGAAACGTTTTTATACACCACAAATCGCTTAAGAGACTATGACGGTTTTAACTTTTGATATGAAATAGGTTTGATCCAAGGGCTTGATATGCTAAATAGATCTAATACCAATTTAAGGACTAAAAAAATATTAGGCAATTATTCACAGCAAAATGATTTGAAAGGTGTTCATACAACACAAATCGCCTAAGAGACTATGACGATTTTACTCTTTGATATGAAATATGTTTGATCCAAGGGCTTCATATGATTGAAATATATCTAATACCTATTCAAGGATTCATAAATATTTTGTAATTATTCCCAACAGAATGATTTGAAAGTTGTTCATACAACACAAATCGCCTACGAGACTATGACGGTTTTACCCTTTGATATGAAATAAGTTTTATCCAAGGGCTTCATATGATTGAAATATATATAATACCTATTCAAGGAGTCAAAAATATTTTGTAATTAAGCACAAAAAAGGATTTGAAAGGTGTTCATACACCACCAATCCCCTAAGAGACTATGACGGTGTTACCTTTTGATATGAAATAAGTTTGATCCAAGGGCTTCATATGATTGAAATATATCTAATACCTATTCAAGGAGTCAAAAATATTTGGTAATTAAGCACAAAAAATGATTTGAAAGGTGTTCATACACCACAAATCCCCTAAGAGAATAGGACGGTTTTGCCCTTTGATTTGAATTGAGTTTGATCAAAGGGCTTCCTATGCTTTAAATATATCTAATACCTATTCAGGGACTCAAAAATATTTTGTAATTATTCACAAAAAAATGATTTGAAAGGTTTTCATACACCACAAATCGCCTAAGAGACTATGACGGTGTTACCTTTTGATATGAAATAAGTTTGATCCAAGGGCTTCATATCATTGAAATATATCTAAAACCTATCCAAGGAGTCAAAAATATTTGGTAATTAAGCACAAAAAATGATTTGAAAGGTGTTCATACCCCATAAATCCCCTAAGAGACTTTGACGGTTTTGCCCTTTGATTTGAATTGAGTTTTATCCAAGGGCTTACTATGCTTTAAATATATCTAATACCTATTCAGGGACTCAAAAATATTTGGTAATTATTCACAAAAAAATGATTTGAAAGGTTTTCATACACCAGAAATCGCCTAAGAGACTATGACGGTTTTACCCTTTGATTTGAATAGAGTTTGATCCACGGGCTTCAAATGCTTTATATATATCTAATACCTATTCAAGGACTCAAAAATATTTGGTAATTATTCCCAAAAAAAATGATTTGAAAGGTTTTCATACACCACAAAGCGCCTAAGAGACTATGACGGTTTTACCTTTTCATATGAAATAAGTTTGATCCAAGGGCTTCATATGCTTTAAATAGATCTAATACCAATTTAAGGACTAAAAATATTTGGCAATTATTCACAACAAAATGATTCGAAAGGTGTTCATACAACACAAATCGCCAAAGAGACTATGACGGTTTTACCCTTTGATATCAAATAAGTTTGATCGAAGGGCTTCATATGATTGAATACCTATTCAAGGATTCAAAAATATTTGATAATTATTCACAACGAAATAATTTTAAGGTGTTCATACACCACAAATCGCCTAAGAGACTATGACGGTGTTACCCTTTCATATTAAATAATTTTGATACAAGGGCTTCATATGATTGAAATATATCTAATACCTGTTCAAGGAGTCAAAAATATTTGGTAATTAAGCACAAAGAATATTTTGAAAGGTGTTCATACAACACAAATCCCCTAAGAGACTACGACGGTTTTACCCTTTGATTTGAATTGATTTTGATCCAAGGACTTGATATGATTTAAAAAGATCTAATACCTATTCCTGGAGTCAAAATATTTGGTAATTAACCCCAAAAAATGATTTGAAAGGTGTTAATACACCCCCAAATCCCTAAGATACTATGACGGTTTTATCCTTTGATATGAAATAAGTTTCATTCAAGGGCTTCATAAGATTGAAATATATCTAATAACTATTCAAGGAGTAAGAAATATTTGGTAATTATTCACAACAAAATAATTTGAAAGGTGTTCATACACCACAAATCGCCTAAGAGATTATGACAGTTGTACCCTTAATTTGAATTGAGTTTGATCCAAGGGCTTCATATGCTTTAAATATATCTAATACCTATTCAAGGACTCATAAATATTTGGTAATTATTCCCAACAGAATGATTTGAAAGTTGTTCATACAACACAAATCGTCTAAGAGACTATGACGGTTTTACCCTTTGATATGAAATAAGTTTGATCCAAGGGCTTCATATGATTGAAATTTATCTAATACCTATTCAAGGACTCAAAAATATTTGGTAATTATTCCCAAAAAAAACAGATTTGAAAGGTTTTCATACACCACAAATCGCCTAAGAGACGTGACGGTTTTACCTTTTGATATGAAATAAGTTTGATCTAAGGGATTCATATGCTTTAAATATATCTAATACCTATTTAAGGACTTAAAAAATATTTGGAAATTATTCACAACAAAATGATTTGAAAGGTGTTCATACAACACAAATCGCCTAAGAGACTATGACGGTTTTATCCTTTGATATGAAATAAGTTTGATCCAAGGGCTTCATATGATTGAAATATATCTAATACCTATTCAAGGATTCAAAAATTTTGTTAGTCATTCACAACAAAATAATTTGAAGGTGTTCATTCACCATAAATCGCCTAAGAGACTATGACGGTTTTACCATTTGATTTGAAATAAGTTTTATCCAAGGGCTTCATATGATTGAAATATATCTAATACCTGTTTAAGGAGTCAAAAATATATGGTTATTGAGCACAAAATAAGTTTTGAAAGGTGTTCATACAACACAAATCCCCTAAGAGACTACGACGATTTTACCCTTTGATTTGAATTGAGTTTGATCCAAGGACTTGATATGATTTAAAAAGATCTAATACCTATTCCTGGAGTCAAAATTATTTGGTAGTTAACCACAAAAAATGATTTGAAAGGTGTTCATACACCCCAAATCCCCTAAGATACTATGACGGTTTTATCCTTTGATATGAAATAATTTTGATTCAAGGGCTTCATAAGATTGAAATATATCTAATACTTATTCAAGGAGTAAGAAATATTTGGTAATTATTCACAAAAAAATAATTTGAAAGGTGTTCATACACCACAAATCGCCTAAAAGATTATGACGGTTGTACCCATTAATTTGAATTGAGTTTGATCCAAGGGATTCATATGCTTTAAATATATCTAATACCTATTCAAGGACTCATAAATATTTGGTAATTATTCCCAACAGAATGATTTGAAAGTTGTTCATACAACACAAATCGCCTAAGAGACTATGACGGTTTTACCCTCCTTTGATATGAAATAAGTTTGATCCAAGGGATTCATATGATTGAAATATATCTAATACCTATTCAAGGACTCAAAAATATTTGGTAATTATTCCCAAAAAAAATGATTTGAAAGGTTTTCATACACCACAAATCGCCTAAGAGACTATGACAGTTTTACCTTTTGATATGAAATAAGTTTGATCTAAGGGATTCATATGCTTTAAATAGATCTAATACCTATTTAAGGACTAAAAAATATTTGGCAATTATTCACAACAAAATGATTTGAAAGGTTTTCATACAACACAAATCGCCTAAGAGACTATGACGGTTTTATCCTTTGATATGAAATATGTTTGATCCAAGGGCTTCATATGATTGAAATATATCTAATACCTATTCAAGGATTCAAAAATATTTGTTAGTTATTCACAACAAAATAATTTGAAGGTGTTCATTCACCATAAATCGCCTAAGAGACTATGACGGTGTTACGTTTGATATGAAATAATTTTGATCCAAGGCCTTCATATGATTGAAATATATCTAATACCTGTTCAAGGAGTCAAAAATATTTGGTAATTAAGAACAAAAAATGATTTGACAAGTGTTCATACAACATAAATCCCCTAAGAGACTACGACGGTTTTACCCTTTGATTTGAATTGAATTTGATCCAAGGACTTCATATGATTTAAAAAGATCTAATACCTATTCCTGGAGTCAAAATATTTGGTAATTAACCACAAAAAATGATTTCAAAGGTGTTCATACACCCCTAATCCCCTCAGATACTATGACGGTTTTATCCTTTGATATGAAATAAGTTTGATTCAAGGGCTTCATAAGATTGAAATATATCTAATACCTATTCAAGGAGTAAGAAATATTTGGTAATTATTCACAACAAAATAATTTGAAAGGTGTTCATACACCACAAATCGCCAAAGAGATTATGACGGTTGTAACCTTTAATTTGAATTGAGTTTGATCCAAGGGCTTCATATGCTTTAAATATATCTAATACCTATTCAAGGACTCATAAATATTTTGTAATTATTCCCAACAGAATGATTTGAAAGTTGTTCATACAACACAAATCGCCTACGAGACTATGACGGTTTTACCCTTTGATATGAAATAAGTTTGATCCAAGGGCTTCATATGATTGAAATATATCTAATACCTATTCAAGGACTCAAAAATATTAGGTAATTATTCAAAAAAATTGATTTGAAAGGTTTTCATACACCACAAATCGCCTAAGAGACTATTACGGTTTTACCTTTTGATATGAAATAAGTTTGATCTAAGGGCTTCATATGCTTTAAATAGATCTAATACCTATTTAAGGACTAAAAAAATATTTGGCAATTACTCACAACAAAATGATTCGAAAGGTGTTCATACAACACAAATCGCCAAAGAGACTATGACGGTTTTACCCTTTGATATCAAATAAGTTTGATCAAGGGCTTCATATGATTGAAATATAGCTAATACCTATTCAAGGATTCAAAAATATTTGATAATTATTCACAACAAAATAATTTTAAGGTGTTTATACACCACAAATCGCCTAAGAGACTATGACGGTGTTACCCTTTCATATTAAATAATTTTGATACAAGGGCTTCATATGATTGAAATATATCTAATACCTGTTCAAGGAGTCAAAAATATTTGGTAATTAAGCACAAAAATATTTTGAAAGGTGTTCATACAACACAAATCCCCTAAGAGACTACGACGGTTTTACCCTTTGATTTGAATTGATTTTGATCCAAGGACTTGATATGATTTAAAAAGATCTAATACCTATTCCTGGAGTCAAAATATTTGGTAATTAACCCAAAAATGATTTGAAAGGTGTTAATACACCCCAAATCCCCTAAGATACTATGACGGTTTTATCCTTTGATATGAAATAAGTTTCATTCAAGGGCTTCATAAGATTGAAATATATCTAATAACTATTCAAGGAGTAAGAAATATTTGGTAATTATTCACAACAAAATAATTTGAAAGGTGTTCATACACCACAAATCGCCTAAGAGATTAGGACGGTTGTACCCTTTAATTTGAATTGAGTTTGATCCAAGGGCTTCATATGCTTTAAATATATCTAATACCTATTCAAGGACTCATAAATATTTGGTAATTATTCCCAACAGAATGATTTGAAAGTTGTTCATACAACACAAATCGTCTAAGAGACTATGACGGTTTTACCCTTTGATATGAAATAAGTTTGATCCAAGGGCTTCATATGATTGAAATATATCTAATACCTATTCAAGGACTCAAAAATATTTGGTAATTATTCCCAAAAAAAAGATTTGAAAGGTTTTCTTACACCACAAATCGCCTAAGAGACTGTGACGGTTTTACCTTTTGATATGAAATAAGTTTGATCTAAGGGATTCATATGCTTTAAATAGATCTAATACCTATTTAAGGACTTAAAAAATATTTGGAAATTATTCACAACAAAATGATTTGAAAGGTGTTCATACAACACAAATCGCCTAAGAGACTATGACGGTTTTATCCTTTGATATGAAATAAGTTTGATCCAAGGGCTTCATATGATTGAAATATATCTAATACCTATTCAAGGATTCAAAAATTTTTGTTAGTCATTCACAACAAAATAATTTGAAGGTGTTCATTCACCATAAATCGCCTAAGAGACTATGACGGTTTTACCATTTGATTTGAAATAAGTTTTATCCAAGGGCTTCATATGATTGAAATATATCTAATACCTGTTCAAGGAGTCAAAAATATATGGTTATTAAGCACAAAATAAGTTTTGAAAGGTGTTCATACAACACAAATCCCCTAAGAGACTACGACGATTTTACCCTTTGATTTGAATTGAGTTTGATCCAAGGACTTGATATGATTTAAAAAGATCTAATACCTATTCCTGGAGTCAAAATATTTGGTAATTAACCACAAAAAATGATTTGAAAGGTGTTCATACACCCCTAATCCCCTCAGATACTATGACGGTTTTATCCTTTGATATGAAATAAGTTTGATTCAAGGGCTTCATAAGATTGAAATATATCTAATACCTATTCAAGGAGTAAGAAATATTTGGTAATTATTCACAACAAAATAATTTGAAAGGTGTTCATACACCACAAATCGCCTAAGAGATTAGGACGGTTGTACCCTTTAATTTGAATTGAGTTTGATCCAAGGGCTTCATATGCTTTAAATATATCTAATACCTATTCAAGGACTCATAAATATTTTGTAATTATTCCCAACATAATGATTTGAAAGTTGTTCATACAATACAAATCGCCTACGAGACTATGACGGTTTTACCCTTTGATATGAAATAAGTTTGATCCAAGGGCTTCATATGATTGAAATATATCTAATACCTATTCAAGGATTCAAAAATATTTGTTAGTTATTCACAACAAAATAATTTGAAGGTGTTCATTCACCATAAATCGCCTAAGAGACTATGACGGTGTTACGTTTGATATGAAATAATTTTTGATCCAAGGCCTTCATATGATTGAAATATATCTAATACCTGTTCAAGCGAGTCAAAAATATTTGGTAATTAAGAACAAAAATGATTTGACAAGTGTTCATACAACATAAATCCCCTAAGAGACTACGACGGTTTTACCCTTTGATTTGAATTGAGTTTGATCCAAGGACTTCATATGATTTAAAAAGATCTAATACCTATTCCTGGAGTCAAAATATTTGGTAATTAACCACAAAAAATGATTTGAAAGGTGTTCATACACCCCTAATCCCCTCAGATACTATGACGGTTTTATCCTTTGATATGAAATAAGTTTGATTCAAGGGCTTCATAAGATTGAAATATATCTAATACCTATTCAAGGAGTAAGAAATATTTGGTAATTATTCACAACAAAATAATTTGAAAGGTGTTCATACACCACAAATCGCCAAAGAGATTATGACGGTTGTAACCTTTAATTTTAATTGAGTTTGATCTAAGGGCTTCATATGCTTTAAATATATCTAATACCTATTCAAGGACTCATAAATATTTTGTAATTATTCCCAACATAATGATTTGAAAGTTGTTCATACAATACAAATCGCCTACGAGACTATGACGGTTTTACCCTTTGATATGAAATAAGTTTGATCCAAGGGCTTCATATGATTGAAATATATCTAATACCTATTCAAGGATTCAAAAATATTTGTTAGTTATTCACAACAAAATAATTTGAAGGTGTTCATACACCACAAATCGCCTAAGAGTCTATGACGGTTTTACCATTTGATATGAAATAAGTTTTATCCAAGGGCATCATATGATTGAAATATATCTAATACCTGTTCAAGGAGTCAAAAATATTTGGTAATTAAGAACAAAAAATTATTTGAAAGGTGTTCATACACCACAAATCCCCTAAGAGACTATGACGGTTTTACCCTTTGATTTGAATTGAGTTTGATCCAAGGGCTTGAAATGCTTTATATATATGTAATACCTATTCAAGGACTCATAAATATTTGGTAATTATTCCCAAAAACCAATGATTTGAAACGTTTTTATACACCACAAATCGCTTAAGAGACTATGACGGTTTTAACTTTTGATATGAAATAAGTTTGATCCAAGGGCTTCATATGCTTTAAATAGATCTAATACCAATTTAAGGACTAAAAAAATATTAGGCAATTATTCACAGCAAAATGATTTGAAAGGTGTTCATACAACACAAATCGCCTAAGAGACTATGACGATTTTACTCTTTGATATGAAATATGTTTGATCCAAGGGCTTCATATGATTGAAATATATCTAATACCTATTCAAGGATTCAAAAATATTTGTTAATTATTCACAACAAAATAATTTGAAGGTGTTCATTCACCACTAATCGCCCAAGAGACTATGACGATTCTACCCTTTGATATGAAATAAGTTTTATCCAAGGGCTTCATATGATTGAAATATATATAATACCTATTCATGAGTCAAAAATATTTTGTAATTAAGCACAAAAAAGGATTTGAAAGGTGTTCATACACCACAAATCCCCTAAGAGACTATGACGGTGTTACCTTTTGATATGAAATAAGTTTGATCCAAGGGCTTCATATGATTGAAATATATCTAATACCTATTCAAGGAGTCAAAAATATTTGGTAATTAAGCACAAAAAATGATTTGAAAGGTGTTCATACACCACAAATCCCCCTAAGAGAATAGGACGGTTTTGCCCTTTGATTTGAATTGAGTTTGATCAAAGGGCTTCCTATGCTTTAAATATATCTAATACCTATTCAGGGACTCAAAAATATTTTGTAATTATTCACAAAAAAATGATTTGAAAGGTTTTCATACACCACAAATCGCCTAAGAGACTATGACGGTGTTACCTTTTGATATGAAATAAGTTTGATCCAAGGGCTTCATATCATTGAAATATATCTAAAACCTATCCAAGGAGTCAAAAATATTTGGTAATTAAGCACAAAAATGATTTGAAAGGTGTTCATACCCCATAAATCCCCCAAGAGACTTTGACGGTTTTGCCCTTTGATTTGAATTGAGTTTTATCCAAGGGCTTACTATGCTTTAAATATATCTAATACCTATTCAGGGACTCAAAAATATTTGGTAATTATTCACAAAAAAATGATTTGAAAGGTTTTCATACACCAGAAATCGCCTAAGAGACTATGACGGTTTTACCCTTTGATTTGAATAGAGTTTGATCCACGGGCTTCAAATGCTTTATATATATCTAATACCTATTCAAGGACTCAAAAATATTTGGTAATTATTCCCAAAAAAAATGATTTGAAAGGTTTTCATACACCACAAAGCGCCTAAGAGACTATGACGGTTTTACCTTTTGATATGAAATAAGTTTGATCCAAGGGCTTCATATGCTTTAAATAGATCTAATACCAATTTAAGGACTAAAAAATATTTGGCAATTATTCACAACAAAATGATTTGAAAGGTGTTTATACAACACAAATCGCCTACGAGACTATGATGGTTTTACCCTTTGATATGAAATAAGTTTGATCCAAGGGCTTCATATGATTGAAATATATCTAATACCTATTCAAGGATTCAAAAATATTTGTTAATTATTCACAACAAAATACTTTGAAGGTGTTCATTCACCACAAATCGCCCAAGAGACTATGACGATTTTGCCATTTGATTTGAAATAAGTTTTATCCAAGGGCTTCATATGATTGAAATATATCTAATACTTGCTGAAGGAGTAAAATATATTTGGTAATTAAGCACAAAAAATGATTTGAAAGGTGTTCATACAACACAAATCCCCTAATAGACTATGACGGTTTTACCCTTTGATTTGAATTGAGTTTGATCCAAGGACTTCATATGATTTTAAAAGATCTTATACCTATTCCAAGAGTCAAAAATATTTGGTAATTAACCACAAAAAATGATTTGAAAGGTGTTCATACACCACAAATCCTCTAAGAGACTATGATGGTTTTATCCTTTGATATGAAATAAGTTTGATTCAAGGGCTTCATATGATTGAAATATATCTAATACCTTTTCAAGGACTCATAAATATTTGGTAATTATTCATCACAAAATGATTTGAAAGGTGTTCATACACTACAAATCCCCTAAGAGACTATGACGGTTTTACCCTTTGATTTGAATTGAGTTTGATCCAAGGGCTTCATATGCTTTAAATATATCGATACATATTCAGGGACTCAAAAATATTTGGTAATTATTCACAAACAAATGATTTGAAAGGTTTTCATACACCACTAATCGCCTAAGAGACTATGACGGTGTTACCCTTTGATATGAAATAATTTTGATCCAAGGGCTTCATATGATTGAAATATTTCTAAAACCTATTCAAGGAGTCAAAAATTTGGTAATTAAGCACAAAAAATGATTTGAAAGGTGTTCATACACCACAAATCCCCCTAAGAGACTATGATGGTTTTGCCCTTTGATTTGAATTGAGTTTGATCCAAGGGCTTCCTATGCTTTAAATATATCTAATACCTATTCAGGGACTCAAAAATATTTTGTAATTATTCACAAAAATGATTTGAAAGGTTTTCATACACCACAAATCGCCTAAGAGACTATGACGGTGTAACCTTTTGATATGAAATAAGTTTGATCCAAGGGCTTCATATCATTGAAATATATCTAAAACCTATCCAAGGAGTCAAAAATATTTGGTAATTAAGCACAAAAAATGATTTGAAAGGTGTTCATACCCCATAAATCCCCTAAGAGACTTTGACGGTTTTGCCCTTTGATTTGAATTGAGTTTTATCCAAGGGCTTACTATGCTTTAAATATATCTAATACCTATTCAGGGACTCAAAAATATTTGGTAATTATTCACAAAAAATGATTTGAAAGGTTTTCATACACCAGAAATCGCCTAAGAGACTATGACGGTTTTACCCTTTGATTTGAATAGAGTTTGATCCACGGGCTTCAAATGCTTTATATATATCTAATACCTATTCAAGGACTCAAAAATATTTGGTAATTATTCCCAAAAAAAATGATTTGAAAGGTTTTCATACACCACAAAGCGCCTAAGAGACTATGACGGTTTTACCTTTTGATATGAAATAAGTTTGATCCAAGGGCTTCATATGCTTTAAATAGATCTAATACCAATTTAAGGACTAAAAAATATTTGGCAATTATTCACAACAAAATGATTTGAAAGGTGTTTATACAACACAAATCGCCTACGAGACTATGATGGTTTTACCCTTTGATATGAAATAAGTTTGATCCAAGGGCTTCATATGATTGAAATATATCTAATACCTATTCAAGGATTCAAAAATATTTGTTAATTATTCACAACAAAATAATTTGAAGGTGTTCATTCACCACAAATCGCCCAAGAGACTATGACGATTTTGCCATTTGATTTGAAATAAGTTTTATCCAAGGGCTTCATATGATTGAAATATATCTAATACTTGCTGAAGGAGTAAAATATATTTGGTAATTAAGCACAAAAAATGATTTGAAAGGTGTTCATACAACACAAATCCCCTAATAGACTATGACGGTTTTACCCTTTGATTTGAATTGAGTTTGATCCAAGGACTTCATATGATTTTAAAAGATCTTATACCTATTCCAAGAGTCAAAAATATTTGGTAATTAACCACAAAAATGATTTGAAAGGTGTTCATACACCACAAATCCTCTAAGAGACTATGATGGTTTTATCCTTTGATATGAAATAAGTTTGATTCAAGGGCTTCATATGATTGAAATATATCTAATACCTTTTCAAGGACTCATAAATATTTGGTAATTATTCATCACAAAATGATTTGAAAGGTGTTCATACACTACAAATCCCCTAAGAGACTATGACGGTTTTACCCTTTGATTTGAATTGAGTTTGATCCAAGGGCTTCATATGCTTTAAATATATCTGATACATATTCAGGGACTCAAAAATATTTGGTAATTATTCACAAACAAATGATTTGAAAGGTTTTCATACACCACTAATCGCCTAAGAGACTATGATGGTGTTACCCTTTGATATGAAATAATTTTGATCCAAGGGCTTCATATGATTGAAATATATCTAAAACCTATTCAAGGAGTCAAAAAATTTTGGTAATTAAGCACAAAAAATGATTTGAAAGGTGTTCACACACCACAAATCCCCCTAAGAGACTATGATGGTTTTGCCCTTTGATTTGAATTGAGTTTGATCCAAGGGCTTCCTATGCTTTAAATATATCTAATACCTATTCAGGGACTCAAAAATATTTTGTAATTATTCACAAAAAAATGATTTGAAAGGTTTTCATACACCACAAATCGCCTAAGAGACTATGACGGTGTTACCTTTTTATATGAAATAAGTTTAATCCAAGGGCTTCATATGATTGAAATATATCTAATAGCTATTCAAGAAGTCAAAAATATTTGGCAATTAAGCACAAAAAATGATTTGAAAGGTGTTCATACACCACAAATCCCCTAAGAGACTCTGACGGTTTTACCCTTTGATATGAATTGAGTTTGATCCAAGGGCTTCAAATTCTTTACTTCCTCCGTTTTTTATTAGTTGTGACACTTTTGATTTCACAAAATCCTAGGCAATATTTGGAGAGGAAAGAGATATAGAGTAAAAAAGTAGTGGACCCATGTGCTAGGAGAGATCGAGAGAAAAATTTACCCAAAATAAAAGTGTCACAACTAATTCCAAACTTCTTAATATGGAAAGTGTCACATTTAAAAAAATTGGAGGAAGTATATATATCTAATACCTATTCAAGGACTCAAAAAAAATTGGTAATTATTCCCAAAAAAATGATTTGAAAGGTTTTCATACACCACAAATCGGCTAAGAGACTATGACGGTTTTACCTTTTGATATGAAATAAGTTTGATCCAAGGGCTTCATATGCTTTAAATAGATCTAATACCAATTTAAGGACTAAAAAATATTTGGCAATTGTTAACAACAAAATGATTTGAAAGGTGTTCATACAACACAAATCGCCTAAGAGACTACGACGGTTTTACCCTTTGATATGAAATAAGTTTGATCCAAGGGCTTCATATGATTGAAATATATCTAATACCTATTCAAGGATTCAAAATTTTTTGTTAATTATTCACAGCAAAATAATTTTAAGGTGTTCATTCACCACAAATCGCCCAAGAGACTATGACGATTTTAACATTTGATTTGAAATAAGTTTAATCCAAGGGCTTCATATGATTGAAATATATCTAATACCTGTTCAAGGAATCAAAAATATTTGGTTATTAAGCACAAAAAATTATTTGAAAGGTGTTCATACAACACAAATCCCCTAAGAGACTATGACGGTTTTACCCTTTGATTTGAATTGAGTTTGATCCAAGGACTTCATATGATTTAAAAAGATCTAATACCTATTCCTGGAGTCAAAAATATTTGGTAATTAACCACAAAAAATGATTTGAAAGGTGTTCATACACCACAAATCCCCTAAGAGATTATGACGGTTTTACCCTTTGATTTGAATTGAGTTTGATCCAAGGACTTCATATGATTTTAAAAGATCTAATACCTATTCCAGGAGTAAAAATTATTTGGTAATTAACCACAACAAATGATTTGAAAGGTGTTCATACACCACAAATCCCCTAAGAGACTATGACGGTTTTATCCTTTGATATGAATAAGTTTGATTCAAGGGCTTCATATGATTGAAATATATCTAAAACCTATTCAAGGAGTAAGAAATATTTGGTAATTATTCATCACAAAATAATTTGAAAGGTGTTCATACACCACAAATCGCCTAAGTGTCTATGACGGTTGTACCCTTTAATTGAATTGAGTTTGATCCAAGGGCTTCATAAGCTTTAAATATATCTAATACCTATTCAAGGACGCATAAATATTTGGTAATTATTCACAACAGAATGATTTGAAAGGTGTTCATACACCACAAATCCCCTAAGAGACTATGACGGTTTTACCCTTTGATGTGAATTGAGTTTGATCCAAGGGCTTCATATGCTTTAAATATATCTGATACATATTCAGGGACACAAAAATATTTGGTAATTATTCACAAAAAAATGATTCGAAAGGTTTTCATACACCAAAAATCGCCAAAGAGACTATGACGGTGTTACCCTTTAATATGAAATATGTTTGATCCAAGGGCTTCATATGATTGAAATATATCTAAACCCTATTCAAGGAGTCAAAAATATTTGGTAATTAAGCACAAAAAATGATTTGAAAGGTGTTCATACACCACAAATCCCCTAAGAGACTATGACGGTTTTGCCCTTTGATTTGAATTGAGTTAGATCCAAGGGCTTCCTATGCTTTAAATATATCTAATACCTATTCAGGGACTCAAAAATATTTGGTAATTATTCACATAAAGATGATTTGAAAGGTTTTCATACACCACAAATCGCCTAAGAGACTATGACGGTGTTACCTTTTGATATGAAATAAGTTTGATCCAAGGGCTTCATATGATTGAAATATATCTAATACCTTTTTTTAGGAGTCAAAAATATTTCGTAATTAAGCACAAAAAATATTTGAATGGTGTTCATACGCCACAAATCCCTTAAGAGACTATGACGGTTTTACCCTTTCATTTGAATTGAGTTTGATCCAAGGACTTCATATGATTTAAAAAGATCTAATACCTATTCCTGGAGTCAAAAATATTTGGTAATTAACCAGAAAAAATGATTTGAAAGGTGTTTATACACCACAAATCCCCTAAGAGACTATGACGGTTTTATCCTTTGATATGAGATAAGTTTGATTCAAGGGCTTCATAAGATTGAAATATTTCTAATACCTATTCAAGGAGTAAGAAATATTTGGTAATTATTCACAACAAAATAATTTGAAACGTGTTCATACACCACAAATCGCATAAGAGATTATGACGGTTGTACCCTTTAATTTGAATTAAGTTTGATCCATGGGCTTCATATGCGTTAAATATATCTAATACCTATTCAAGGACTCATAAATAATTGGTAATTATTCCCAACAGAATGATTTGAAATTTGTTCATACACCACAAATCGCCTAAGAGACTATGACGGTTTGATCCAAGGGCTTCATATGATTGAAATATATCTAATACCTATTCAAGGAGTCAAAAATATTTGGTAATTAAGCACAAAAATGATTTGAATGGTGTTCATGCACCACAAATCCTGTAAGAGACTATAACGGTTTTACCCTTTGATTTGAATTGAGTTTGATACAAGGGCTTCAAATGCTTTAAATATATCTAATACCTATTCAAGGACTCAAAAATATTTTGTAATTATTCCCAAAAAAATGATTTGAAAGGTTTTCATACACCACAAATCGCCTAAGAAACTATGACGGTTTTACCTTTTGATATGAAATAAGTTTGATCAAAGGGCTTCATATGCTTTAAATAGATCTAATACAAATTTAAGGACTGCATAAATATTTGGCAATTATTCATAATAAAATGATTTCAAAGGTGTTCATACAACACAAATCGCCTAGGAGACTATGACGGTTTTACCCTTTGATATGAAATAAGTTTGAACCAAGGGCTTCATATGATTGAAATATATCTAATACCTATTCAAGTAGTCAAAAATATTTTGTAATTAAGCACAAAAAATGATTTGAAAGGTGTTCATACACCACAAATCCCCCAAGAGACTATGACAGTGTTACCTTTTGATATGAAATAATTTTGATCAAAGTTCTTCATATGATTGAAATATATCTAATACCTATTCAAGGAGTCAAAAATATTTGGTAATTAAGCACAAAAAATGATTTGAAAGGTGTTCATACACCACAAATCCCCTAAGAGAATATGACGGTTTTGCCCTTTGATTTGAATTGTGTTTGATCCAAGGGCTTCCTATACTTTAAATATATCTAATGCCTATTCAGGGACTCAAAAATATTTTGTAATTATTCACAAAAAAATGATTTGAAAGGTTTTCATACACCACAAATCGCCTAAGAGACTATGACGGTGTTACCGTTTGATATGAAATAAGTTTGATCCAAGGGCTTCATATGATTGAAATATATCTAAAACCTATTCAAGGAGTCAAAAATATTTGGTAATTAAGCACAAAAAATGATTTGAAAGGTGTTCATACCCATAAATCCCCCTAAGAGACTTTGACGGTTTTGCCCTTTGATTTGAATTGAGTTTTAGCCAAGGGCTTCCTATGATATAAATATATCTAATACCTATTCAGGGACTCAAAAATATTTGGTAATTATTCACAAAAAGATGATTTGAAAGGTTTTCATACACCACAAATCGCCTAAGAGACTATGACGGTTTTACCCTTTGATTTGAATTGAGTTTGATCCACGGGCTTCAAATGCTTTATATATATCTAATACCTATTCAAGGACTCAAAAATATTTGGTAATTATTCTCAAAAAAAATGATTTGAAAGGTTTTCATACACCACAAATCGCCTAAGAGACTATGACGGTTTTACCTTTTGATATGAAATAAGTTTGATCCAAGGGCTTCATATGCTTTAAATAGATCTAATACCAATTTAAGTACTAAAAAATATTTGGCAATTATTCACAACAAAATGATTTGAAAGGTGTTTATACAACACAAATCGCCTACGAGACTATGATGGTTTTTCCCTTTGATATGAAATAAGTTTGATCCAATGGCTTCATATGATTGAAATATATCTAATACCTATTCAAGGATTCAAAAATATTTGGTAATTATTCACAACAAAATAATTTGAAGGTGTTCATTCACCACAAATCGCCCAAGAGACTATGACGATTTTACCATTTGATTTGAAATAAGTTTTATCCAAGGGCTTCATATGATTGAAATATATCTAATACTTGTTGAAGGAGTAAAAATTATTTGGTAATTAAGCACAAAAAATGATTTGAAAGGTGTTCATACAACACAAATCCCCTAAGAGACTATGACGGTTTTACCCTTTGATTTGAATTGAGTTTGATCCAAGGACTTCATATGATTTTAAAAGATCTAATACCTATTCCAAGAGTCAAAAATATTTGGTAATTAACCACAAAAAATGATTTGAAAGGTGTTCATACACCACAAATCCTCTAAGAGACTATGACGGTTTTATCCTTTGATATGAAATAAGTTTGATTCAAGGGCTTCATATGATTGAAATATATCTAATACCTTTTCAAGGACTCATAAATATTTGATAATTATTCATCACAAAATGATTTGAAAGGTGTTCATACACTACAAATCCCCTAAGAGACTATGACGGTTTTACCCTTTGATTTGAATTGAGTTTGATCCAAGGGCTTCATATGCTTTAAATATATCTGATACATATTCAGGGACTCAAAAATATTTGGTAATTATTCACAAAAAAATGATTTGAAAGGTTTTCATACACCACAAATCGCCTAAGAGACTATGACGGTGTTACCCTTTGATATGAAATAATTTTGATCCAAGGGCTTCATATGATTGAAATATATCTAAAACCTATTCAAGGAGTCAAAAATATTTGGTAATTAAGCAAAAAAAATGATTTGAAAGGTGTTCATACACCACAAATCGCCTAAGAGACTATGACGGTGTTACCGTTTGATATGAAATAAGTTTGATCCAAGGGCTTCATATGATTGAAATATATCTAAAACCTATTCAAGGAGTCAAAAATATTTGGTAATTAAGCACAAAAAATGATTTGAAAGGTGTTCATACCCCATAAATCCCCTAAGAGACTTTTGACGGTTTTGCCCTTTGATTTGAATTGAGTTTTATCCAAGGGCTTCCTATGCTTTAAATATATCTAATACCTATTCAGGGACTCAAAAATATTTGGTAATTATTCACAAAAAGATGATTTGAAAGGTTTTCATACACCACAAATCGCCTAAGAGACTATGACGGTTTTACCCTTTGATTTGAATTGAGTTTGATCCACGGGCTTCAAATGCTTTATATATATCTAATACCTATTCAAGGACTCAAAAATATTTGGTAATTATTCCCAAAAAAAATGATTTGAAAGGTTTTCATACACCACAAATCGCCTAAGAGACTATGACGGTTTTACCTTTTGATATGAAATAAGTTTGATCCAAGGGCTTCATATGCTTTAAATAGATCTAATACCAATTTAAGTACTAAAAAAATATTTGGCAATTGTTAACAACAAAATGATTTGAAAGGTGTTCATACAACACAAATCGCCTAAGAGACTACGACGGTTTTACCCTTTGATATGAAATAAGTTTGATCCAAGGGATTCATATGATTGAAATATATCTAATACCTATTCAAGGATTCAAAAATATTTGGTAATTATTCACAACAAAATAATTTGAAGGTGTTCATTCACCACAAATCGCCCAAGAGACTATGACGATTTTACCATTTGATTTGAAACAAGTTTTATCCAAGGGCTTCATATGATTGAAATATATCTAATACTTGTTGAAGGAGTAAAAATTATTTGGTAATTAAGCACAAAAAATGATTTGAAAGGTGTGCATACAACACAAATCCCCTAAGAGACTATGACGGTTTTACCCTTTGATTTGAATTGAGTTTGATCCAAGGACTTCATATGATTTAGAAAGATCTAATACCTATTCCTGGAGTCAAAAATATTTGGTAATTAACCACAAAAATGATTTGAAAGGTGTTCATACACCACAAATCCCCTAAGAGACTATGACGGTTTTACCCTTTGATTTGAATTGAGTTTGATCCAAGGACTTCATATGATTTTAAAAGATCTAATACCTATTCCAGGAGTCAAAAATATTTGGTAATTAACCACAAAAAATGATTTGAAAGGTGTTCATACACCAAAAATCCTCTAAGAGACTATGACAGTTTTACCCTTTGATTTGAATTGAGTTTGATCCAAGGGCTTCATATGCTTTAAATATATCTGATACATATTCAGGGACTCAAAAATATTTGGTAATTATTCACAAAAAAATGATTTGAAAGGTTTTCATACACCACAAATCGCCTAAGAGACTATGACGGTGTTACCCTTTGATATGAAATAATTTTGATCCAAGGGCTTCATATGATTGAAATATATCTAAAACCTATTCAAGGAGTCAAAAATATTTGGTAATTAAGCAAAAAAATGATTTGAAAGGTGTTCATACACCACAAATCGCCTAAGAGACTATGACGGTGTTACCGTTTGATATGAAATAAGTTTGATCCAAGGGCTTCATATGATTGAAATATATCTAAAACCTATTCAAGGAGTCAAAAATATTTGGTAATTAAGCACAAAAAATGATTTGAAAGGTGTTCATACCCCATAAATCCCCTAAGAGACTTTGACGGTTTTGCCCTTTGATTTGAATTGAGTTTTATCCAAGGGCTTCCTATGCTTTAAATATATCTAATACCTATTCAGGGACTCAAAAATATTTGGTAATTATTCACAAAAAGATGATTTGAAAGGTTTTCATACACCACAAATCGCCTAAGAGACTATGACGGTTTTACCCTTTGATTTGAATTGAGTTTGATCCACGGGCTTCAAATGCTTTATATATATCTAATACCTATTCAAGGACTCAAAAATATTTGGTAATTATTCCCAAAAAAATGATTTGAAAGGTTTTCATACACCACAAATCGCCTAAGAGACTATGACGGTTTTACCTTTTGATATGAAATAAGTTTGATCCAAGGGCTTCATATGCTTTAAATAGATCTAATACCAATTTAAGTACTAAAAAAATATTTGGCAATTGTTAACAACAAAATGATTTGAAAGGTGTTCATACAACACAAATCGCCTAAGAGACTACGACGGTTTTACCCTTTGATATGAAATAAGTTTGATCCAAGGGATTCATATGATTGAAATATATCTAATACCTATTCAAGGATTCAAAAATATTTGGTAATTATTCACAACAAAATAATTTGAAGGTGTTCATTCACCACAAATCGCCCAAGAGACTATGACGATTTTACCATTTGATTTGAAACAAGTTTTATCCAAGGGCTTCATATGATTGAAATATATCTAATACTTGTTGAAGTAGTAAAAATTATTTGGTAATTAAGCACAAAAAATGATTTGAAAGGTGTGCATACAACACAAATCCCCCAAGAGACTATGACGGTTTTACCCTTTGATTTGAATTGAGTTTGATCCAAGGACTTCATATGATTTAAAAAGATCTAATACCTATTCCTGGAGTCAAAAATATTTGGTAATTAACCACAAAAAATGATTTGAAAGGTGTTCATACACCACAAATCCCCTAAGAGACTATGACGGTTTTACCCTTTGATTTGAATTGAGTTTGATCCAAGGACTTCATATGATTTTAAAAGATCTAATACCTATTCCAGGAGTCAAAAATATTTGGTAATTAACCACAAAAAATGATTTGAAAGGTGTTCATACACCAAAAATCCTCTAAGAGACTATGACAGTTTTACCCTTTGATTTGAATTGAGTTTGATCCAAGGGCTTCATATGCTTTAAATATATCTGATACATATTCAGGGACTCAAAAATATTTGGTAATTATTCACAAAAAAATGATTTGAAAAGTTTTCATACACCACAAATCGCCTAAGAGACTATGACGGTGTTACCCTTTGATATGAAATAATTTTGATCCAAGGGCTTCATATGATTGAAATATATCTAAAACCTATTCAAGGAGTCAAAAATATTTGGTAATTAAGCAAAAAAATGATTTGAAAGGTGTTCATACACCACAAATCGCCTAAGAGACTATGACGGTGTTACCGTTTGATATGAAATAAGTTTGATCCAAGGGCTTCATATGATTGAAATATATCTAAAACCTATTCAAGGAGTCAAAAATATTTGGTAATTAAGCACAAAAAATGATTTGAAAGGTGTTCATACCCCATAAATCCCCTAAGAGACTTTGACGGTTTTGCCCTTTGATTTGAATTGAGTTTTATCCAAGGGCTTCCTATGCTTTAAATATATCTAATACCTATTCAGGGACTCAAAAATATTTGGTAATTATTCACAAAAAGATGATTTGAAAGGTTTTCATACACCACAAATCGCCTAAGAGACTATGACAGTTTTACCCTTTGATTTGAATTGAGTTTGATCCACGGGCTTCAAATGCTTTATATATGTCTAATACCTATTCAAGGACTCAAAAATATTTGGTAATTATTCCCAAAAAAAATGATTTGAAAGGTTTTCATACACCACAAATCGCCTAAGAGACTATGACGGTTTTACCTTTTGATATGAAATAAGTTTGATCCAAGGGCTTCATATGCTTTAAATAGATCTAATACCAATTTAAGTACTAAAAAAATATTTGGCAATTATTCACAACAAAATGATTTGAAAGGTGTTTATACAACACAAATCGCCTACGAGACTATGATGGTTTTACCCTTTGATATGAAATAAGTTTGATCCAAGGGCTTCATATGATTGAAATATATCTAATACCTATTCAAGGATTCAAAAATATTTGGTAATTATTCACAACAAAATAATTTGAAGGTGTTCATTCACCACAAATCGCCCAAGAGACTATGACGATTTTACCATTTGATTTGAAATAAGTTTTATCCAAGGGCTTCATATGATTGAAATATATCTAATACTTGTTGAAGGAGTAAAAATTATTTGGTAATTAAGCACAAAAAATGATTTGAAAGGTGTTCATACAACACAAATCCCCTAAGAGACTATGACGGTTTTACCCCTTTGATTTGAATTGAGTTTGATCCAAGGACTTCATATGATTTTAAAAGATCTAATACCTATTCCAAGAGTCAAAAATATTTGGTAATTAACCACAAAAAATGATTTGAAAGGTGTTCATACACCACAAATCCTCTAAGAGACTATGACGGTTTTATCCTTTGACATGAAATAAGTTTGATTCAAGGGCTTCATATGATTGAAATATATCTAATACCTTTTCAAGGACTCATAAATATTTGATAATTATTCATCACAAAATGATTTGAAAGGTGTTCATACACTACAAATCCCCTAAGAGACTATGACGGTTTTACCCTTTTATTTGAATTGAGTTTGATCCAAGGGCTTCATATGCTTTAAATATATCCGATACATATTCAGGGACTCAAAAATATTTGGTAATTATTCACAAAAAAATGATTTGAAAGGTTTTCATACACCACAAATCGCCTAAGAGACTATGACGGTGTTACCCTTTGATATGAAATAATTTTGATCCAAGGGCTTCATATGATTGAAATATATCTAAAACCTATTCAAGGAGTCAAAAATATTTGGTAATTAAGCAAAAAAATGATTTGAAAGGTGTTCATACACCACAAATCGCCTAAGAGACTATGACGGTGTTACCGTTTGATATGAAATAAGTTTGATCCAAGGGCTTCATATGATTGAAATATATCTAAAACCTATTCAAGGAGTCAAAAGTATTTGGTAATTAAGCACAAAAAATGATTTGAAAGGTGTTCATACCCCATAAATCCCCTAAGAGACTTTGACGGTTTTGCCCCTTTGATTTGAATTGAGTTTTATCCAAGGGCTTCCTATGCTTTAAATATATCTAATACCTATTCAGGGACTCAAAAATATTTGGTAATTATTCACAAAAAGATGATTTGAAAGGTTTTCATACACCATAAATCGCCTAAGAGACTATGACGGTTTTACCCTTTGATTTGAATTGAGTTTGATCCACGGGCTTCAAATGCTATATATATATCTAATACCTATTCAAGGACTCAAAAATATTTGGTAATTATTCCCAAAAAAAATGATTTGAAAGGTTTTCATACACCACAAATCGCCTAAGAGACTATGACGGTTTTACCTTTTGATATGAAATAAGTTTGATCCAAGGGATTCATATGCTTTAAATAGATTTAATACCAATTTAAGTACTAAAAAAATATTTGGCAATTATTCACAACAAAATGATTTGAAAGGTGTTTATACAACACAAATTGCCTACGAGACTATGATGGTTTTACCCTTTGATATGAAATAAGTTTGATCCAAGGGCTTCATATGATTGAAATATATCTAATACCTATTCAAGGATTCAAAAATATTTGGTAATTATTCACAACAAAATAATTTGAAGGTGTTCATTCACCACAAATCGCCCAAGAGACTATGACGATTTTACCATTTGATTTGAAATAAGTTTTATCCAAGGGCTTCATATGATTGAAATATATCTAATACTTGTTGAAGGAGTAAAAATTATTTGGTAATTAAGCACAAAAAATGATTTGAAAGGTGTTCATACAACACAAATCCCCTAAGAGACTATGACGGTTTTACCCTTTGATTTGAATTGAGTTCGATCCAAGGACTTCATATGATTTTAAAAGATCTAATACCTATTCCAAGAGTCAAAAATATTTGGTAATTAACCACAAAAAATGATTTGAAAGGTGTTCATACACCACAAATCCTCTAAGAGACTATGACGGTTTTATCCTTTGACATGAAATAAGTTTGATTCAAGGGCTTCATATGATTGAAATATATCTAATACCTTTTCAAGGACTCATAAATATTTGATAATTATTCATCACAAAATGATTTGAAAGGTGTTCATACACTACAAATCCCCTAAGAGACTATGACGGTTTTACCCTTTGATTTGAATTGAGTTTGATCCAAGGGCTTCATATGCTTTAAATATATCTGATACATATTCAGGGACTCAAAAATATTTGGTAATTATTCACAAAAAAATGATTTGAAAGGTTTTCATACACCACAAATCGCCTAAGAGACTATGACGGTGTTACCCTTTGATATGAAATAATTTTGATCCAAGGGCTTCATATGATTGAAATATATCTAAAACCTATTCAAGGAGTCAAAAATATTTGGTAATTAAGCAAAAAAAATGATTTGAAAGGTGTTCATACACCACAAATCGCCTAAGAGACTATGACGGTGTTACCGTTTGATATGAAATAAGTTTGATCCAAGGGCTTCATATGATTGAAATATATCTAAAACCTATTCAAGGAGTCAAAAATATTTGGTAATTAAGCACAAAAAATGATTTGAAAGGTGTTCATACCCCATAAATCCCCTAAGAGACTTTGACGGTTTTGCCCTTTGATTTGAATTGAGTTTTATCCAAGGGCTTCCTATGCTTTAAATATATCTAATACCTATTCAGGGACTCAAAAATATTTGGTAATTATTCACAAAAAGATGATTTGAAAGGTTTTCATACACCATAAATCGCCTAAGAGACTATGACGGTTTTACCCTTTGATTTGAATTGAGTTTGATCCACGGGCTTCAAATGCTTTATATATATCTAATACCTATTCAAGGACTCAAAAATATTTGGTAATTATTCCCAAAAAAATGATTTGAAAGGTTTTCATACACCACAAATCGCCTAAGAGACTATGACGGTTTTACCTTTTGATATGAAATAAGTTTGATCCAAGGGATTCATATGCTTTAAATAGATTTAATACCAATTTAAGTACTAAAAAAATATTTGGCAATTATTCACAACAAAATGATTTGAAAGGTGTTTATACAACACAAATTGCCTACGAGACTATGATGGTTTTACCCTTTGATATGAAATAAGTTTGATCCAAGGGCTTCATATGATTGAAATATATCTAATACCTATTCAAGGATTCAAAAATATTTGGTAATTATTCACAACAAAATAATTTGAAGGTGTTCATTCACCACAAATCGCCCAAGAGACTATGACGATTTTACCATTTGATTTGAAATAAGTTTTATCCAAGGGCTTCATATGATTGAAATATATCTAATACTTGTTGAAGGAGTAAAAATTATTTGGTAATTAAGCACAAAAATGATTTGAAAGGTGTTCATACAACACAAATCCCCTAAGAGACTATGACGGTTTTACCCTTTGATTTGAATTGAGTTCGATCCAAGGACTTCATATGATTTTAAAAGATCTAATACCTATTCCAAGAGTCAAAAATATTTGGTAATTAACCACAAAAAATGATTTGAAAGGTGTTCATACACCACAAATCCTCTAAGAGACTATGACGGTTTTATCCTTTGACATGAAATAAGTTTGATTCAAGGGCTTCATATGATTGAAATATATCTAATACCTTTTCAAGGACTCATAAATATTTGATAATTATTCATCACAAAATGATTTGAAAGGTGTTCATACACTACAAATCCCCTAAGAGACTATGACGGTTTTACCCTTTGATTTGAATTGAGTTTGATCCAAGGGCTTCATATGCTTTAAATATATCTGATACATATTCAGGGACTCAAAAATATTTGGTAATTATTCACAAAAAAATGATTTGAAAGGTTTTCATACACCACAAATCGCCTAAGAGACTATGACGGTGTTACCCTTTGATATGAAATAATTTTGATCCAAGGGCTTCATATGATTGAAATATATCTAAAACCTATTCAAGGAGTCAAAAATATTTGGTAATTAAGCAAAAAAAATGATTTGAAAGGTGTTCATACACCACAAATCGCCTAAGAGACTATGACGGTGTTACCGTTTGATATGAAATAAGTTTGATCCAAGGGCTTCATATGATTGAAATATATCTAAAACCTATTCAAGGAGTCAAAAATATTTGGTAATTAAGCACAAAAAATGATTTGAAAGGTGTTCATACCCCATAAATCCCCTAAGAGACTTTGACGGTTTTGCCCTTTGATTTGAATTGAGTTTTATCCAAGGGCTTCCTATGCTTTAAATATATCTAATACCTATTCAGGGACTCAAAAATATTTGGTAATTATTCACAAAAAGATGATTTGAAAGGTTTTCATACACCATAAATCGCCTAAGAGACTATGACGGTTTTACCCTTTGATTTGAATTGAGTTTGATCCACGGGCTTCAAATGCTTTATATATATCTAATACCTATTCAAGGACTCAAAAATATTTGGTAATTATTCCCAAAAAAAATGATTTGAAAGGTTTTCATACACCACAAATCGCCTAAGAGACTATGACGGTTTTACCTTTTGATATGAAATAAGTTTGATCCAAGGGATTCATATGCTTTAAATAGATTTAATACCAATTTAAGTACTAAAAAAATATTTGGCAATTATTCACAACAAAATGATTTGAAAGGTGTTTATACAACACAAATTGCCTACGAGACTATGATGGTTTTACCCTTTGATATGAAATAAGTTTGATCCAAGGGCTTCATATGATTGAAATATATCTAATACCTATTCAAGGATTCAAAAATATTTGGTAATTATTCACAACAAAATAATTTGAAGGTGTTCATTCACCACAAATCGCCCAAGAGACTATGACGATTTTACCATTTGATTTGAAATAAGTTTTATCCAAGGGCTTCATATGATTGAAATATATCTAATACTTGTTGAAGGAGTAAAATTATTTGGTAATTAAGCACAAAAAATGATTTGAAAGGTGTTCATACAACACAAATCCCCTAAGAGACTATGACGGTTTTACCCTTTGATTTGAATTGAGTTTGATCCAAGGACTTCATATGATTTTAAAAGATCTAATACCTATTCCAAGAGTCAAAAATATTTGGTAATTAACCACAAAAAATGATTTGAAAGGTGTTCATACACCACAAATCCTCTAAGAGACTATGACGGTTTTATCCTTTGACATGAAATAAGTTTGATTCAAGGGCTTCATATGATTGAAATATATCTAATACCTTTTCAAGGACTCATAAATATTTGATAATTATTCATCACAAAATGATTTGAAAGGTGTTCATACACTACAAATCCCCTAAGAGACTATGACGGTTTTACCCTTTGATTTGAATTGAGTTTGATCCAAGGGCTTCATATGCTTTAAATATATCTGATACATATTCAGGGACTCAAAAATATTTGGTAATTATTCACAAAAAAATGATTTGAAAGGTTTTCATACACCACAAATCGCCTAAGAGACTATGACGGTGTTACCCTTTGATATGAAATAATTTTGATCCAAGGGCTTCATATGATTGAAATATATCTAAAACCTATTCAAGGAGTCAAAAATATTTGGTAATTAAGCAAAAAAAATGATTTGAAAGGTGTTCATACACCACAAATCGCCTAAGAGACTATGACGGTGTTACCGTTTGATATGAAATAAGTTTGATCCAAGGGCTTCATATGATTGAAATATATCTAAAACCTATTCAAGGAGTCAAAAATATTTGGTAATTAAGCACAAAAAATGATTTGAAAGGTGTTCATACCCCATAAATCCCCTAAGAGACTTTGACGGTTTTGCCCTTTGATTTGAATTGAGTTTTATCCAAGGGCTTCCTATGCTTTAAATATATCTAATACCTATTCAGGGACTCAAAAATATTTGGTAATTATTCACAAAAAGATGATTTGAAAGATTTTCATACACCATAAATCGCCTAAGAGACTATGACGGTTTTACCCTTTGATTTGAATTGAGTTTGATCCACGGGCTTCAAATGCTTTATATATATCTAATACCTATTCAAGGACTCAAAAATATTTGGTAATTATTCCCAAAAAAAATGATTTGAAAGGTTTTCATACACCACAAATCGCCTAAGAGACTATGACGGTTTTACCTTTTGATATGAAATAAGTTTGATCCAAGGGATTCATATGCTTTAAATAGATTTAATACCAATTTAAGTACTAAAAAAATATTTGGCAATTATTCACAACAAAATGATTTGAAAGGTGTTTATACAACACAAATTGCCTACGAGACTATGATGGTTTTACCCTTTGATATGAAATAAGTTTGATCCAAGGGCTTCATATGATTGAAATATATCTAATACCTATTCAAGGATTCAAAAATATTTGGTAATTATTCACAACAAAATAATTTGAAGGTGTTCATTCACCACAAATCGCCCAAGAGACTATGACGATTTTACCATTTGATTTGAAATAAGTTTTATCCAAGGGCTTCATATGATTGAAATATATCTAATACTTGTTGAAGGAGTAAAAATTATTTGGTAATTAAGCACAAAAAATGATTTGAAAGGTGTTCATACAACACAAATCCCCTAAGAGACTATGACGGTTTTACCCTTTGATTTGAATTGAGTTCGATCCAAGGACTTCATATGATTTTAAAAGATCTAATACCTATTCCAAGAGTCAAAAATATTTGGTAATTAACCACAAAAAATGATTTGAAAGGTGTTCATACACCACAAATCCTCTAAGAGACTATGACGGTTTTATCCTTTGACATGAAATAAGTTTGATTCAAGGGCTTCATATGATTGAAATATATCTAATACCTTTTCAAGGACTCATAAATATTTGATAATTATTCATCACAAAATGATTTGAAAGGTGTTCATACACTACAAATCCCCTAAGAGACTATGACGGTTTTACCCTTTGATTTGAATTGAGTTTGATCCAAGGGCTTCATATGCTTTAAATATATCTGATACATATTCAGGGACTCAAAAATATTTGGTAATTATTCACAAAAAAATGATTTGAAAGGTTTTCATACACCACAAATCGCCTAAGAGACTATGACGGTGTTACCCTTTGATATGAAATAATTTTGATCCAAGGGCTTCATATGATTGAAATATATCTAAAACCTATTCAAGGAGTCAAAAATATTTGGTAATTAAGCAAAAAAAATGATTTGAAAGGTGTTCATACACCACAAATCGCCTAAGAGACTATGACGGTGTTACCGTTTGATATGAAATAAGTTTGATCCAAGGGCTTCATATGATTGAAATATATCTAAAACCTATTCAAGGAGTCAAAAATATTTGGTAATTAAGCACAAAAAATGATTTGAAAGGTGTTCATACCCCATAAATCCCCTAAGAGACTTTGACGGTTTTGCCCTTTGATTTGAATTGAGTTTTATCCAAGGGCTTCCTATGCTTTAAATATATCTAATACCTATTCAGGGACTCAAAAATATTTGGTAATTATTCACAAAAAGATGATTTGAAAGGTTTTCATACACCATAAATCGCCTAAGAGACTATGACGGTTTTACCCTTTGATTTGAATTGAGTTTGATCCACGGGCTTCAAATGCTTTATATATATCTAATACCTATTCAAGGACTCAAAAATATTTGGTAATTATTCCCAAAAAAAATGATTTGAAAGGTTTTCATACACCACAAATCGCCTAAGAGACTATGACGGTTTTACCTTTTGATATGAAATAAGTTTGATCCAAGGGATTCATATGCTTTAAATAGATTTAATACCAATTTAAGTACTAAAAAAATATTTGGCAATTATTCACAACAAAATGATTTGAAAGGTGTTTATACAACACAAATTGCCTACGAGACTATGATGGTTTTACCCTTTGATATGAAATAAGTTTGATCCAAGGGCTTCATATGATTGAAATATATCTAATACCTATTCAAGGATTCAAAAATATTTGGTAATTATTCACAACAAAATAATTTGAAGGTGTTCATTCACCACAAATCGCCCAAGAGACTATGACGATTTTACCATTTGATTTGAAATAAGTTTTATCCAAGGGCTTCATATGATTGAAATATATCTAATACTTGTTGAAGGAGTAAAATTTATTTGGTAATTAAGCACAAAAAATGATTTGAAAGGTGTTCATACAACACAAATCCCCTAAGAGACTATGACGGTTTTACCCTTTGATTTGAATTGAGTTCGATCCAAGGACTTCATATGATTTTAAAAGATCTAATACCTATTCCAAGAGTCAAAAATATTTGGTAATTAACCACAAAAAATGATTTGAAAGGTGTTCATACACCACAAATCCTCTAAGAGACTATGACGGTTTTATCCTTTGACATGAAATAAGTTTGATTCAAGGGCTTCATATGATTGAAATATATCTAATACCTTTTCAAGGACTCATAAATATTTGATAATTATTCATCACAAAATGATTTGAAAGGTGTTCATACACTACAAATCCCCTAAGAGACTATGACGGTTTTACCCTTTGATTTGAATTGAGTTTGATCCAAGGGCTTCATATGCTTTAAATATATCTGATACATATTCAGGGACTCAAAAATATTTGGTAATTATTCACAAAAAAATGATTTGAAAGGTTTTCATACACCACAAATCGCCTAAGAGACTATGACGGTGTTACCCTTTGATATGAAATAATTTTGATCCAAGGGCTTCATATGATTGAAATATATCTAAAACCTATTCAAGGAGTCAAAAATATTTGGTAATTAAGCAAAAAAATGATTTGAAAGGTGTTCATACACCACAAATCGCCTAAGAGACTATGACGGTGTTACCGTTTGATATGAAATAAGTTTGATCCAAGGGCTTCATATGATTGAAATATATCTAAAACCTATTCAAGGAGTCAAAAATATTTGGTAATTAAGCACAAAAAATGATTTGAAAGGTGTTCATACCCCATAAATCCCCTAAGAGACTTTGACGGTTTTGCCCTTTGATTTGAATTGAGTTTTATCCAAGGGCTTCCTATGCTTTAAATATATCTAATACCTATTCAGGGACTCAAAAATATTTGGTAATTATTCACAAAAAGATGATTTGAAAGGTTTTCATACACCATAAATCGCCTAAGAGACTATGACGGTTTTACCCTTTGATTTGAATTGAGTTTGATCCACGGGCTTCAAATGCTTTATATATATCTAATACCTATTCAAGGACTCAAAAATATTTGGTAATTATTCCCAAAAAATGATTTGAAAGGTTTTCATACACCACAAATCGCCTAAGAGACTATGACGGTTTTACCTTTTGATATGAAATAAGTTTGATCCAAGGGATTCATATGCTTTAAATAGATTTAATACCAATTTAAGTACTAAAAAAATATTTGGCAATTATTCACAACAAAATGATTTGAAAGGTGTTTATACAACACAAATTGCCTACGAGACTATGATGGTTTTACCCTTTGATATGAAATAAGTTTGATCCAAGGGCTTCATATGATTGAAATATATCTAATACCTATTCAAGGATTCAAAAATATTTGGTAATTATTCACAACAAAATAATTTGAAGGTGTTCATTCACCACAAATCGCCCAAGAGACTATGACGATTTTACCATTTGATTTGAAATAAGTTTTATCCAAGGGCTTCATATGATTGAAATATATCTAATACTTGTTGAAGGAGTAAAAATTATTTGGTAATTAAGCACAAAAAATGATTTGAAAGGTGTTCATACAACACAAATCCCCTAAGAGACTATGACGGTTTTACCCTTTGATTTGAATTGAGTTTGATCCAAGGACTTCATATGATTTTAAAAGATCTAATACCTATTCCAAGAGTCAAAAATATTTGGTAATTAACCACAAAAAATGATTTGAAAGGTGTTCATACACCACAAATCCTCTAAGAGACTATGACGGTTTTATCCTTTGACATGAAATAAGTTTGATTCAAGGGCTTCATATGATTGAAATATATCTAATACCTTTTCAAGGACTCATAAATATTTGATAATTATTCATCACAAAATGATTTGAAAGGTGTTCATACACTACAAATCCCCTAAGAGACTATGACGGTTTTACCCTTTGATTTGAATTGAGTTTGATCCAAGGGCTTCATATGCTTTAAATATATCTGATACATATTCAGGGACTCAAAAATATTTGGTAATTATTCACAAAAAAATGATTTGAAAGGTTTTCATACACCACAAATCGCCTAAGAGACTATGACGGTGTTACCCTTTGATATGAAATAATTTTGATCCAAGGGCTTCATATGATTGAAATATATCTAAAACCTATTCAAGGAGTCAAAAATATTTGGTAATTAAGCAAAAAAAATGATTTGAAAGGTGTTCATACACCACAAATCGCCTAAGAGACTATGACGGTGTTACCGTTTGATATGAAATAAGTTTGATCCAAGGGCTTCATATGATTGAAATATATCTAAAACCTATTCAAGGAGTCAAAAATATTTGGTAATTAAGCACAAAAAATGATTTGAAAGGTGTTCATACCCCATAAATCCCCCTAAGAGACTTTGACGGTTTTGCCCTTTGATTTGAATTGAGTTTTATCCAAGGGCTTCCTATGCTTTAAATATATCTAATACCTATTCAGGGACTCAAAAATATTTGGTAATTATTCACAAAAAGATGATTTGAAAGATTTTCATACACCATAAATCGCCTAAGAGACTATGACGGTTTTACCCTTTGATTTGAATTGAGTTTGATCCACGGGCTTCAAATGCTTTATATATATCTAATACCTATTCAAGGACTCAAAAATATTTGGTAATTATTCCCAAAAAAAATGATTTGAAAGGTTTTCATACACCACAAATCGCCTAAGAGACTATGACGGTTTTACCTTTTGATATGAAATAAGTTTGATCCAAGGGATTCATATGCTTTAAATAGATTTAATACCAATTTAAGTACTAAAAAAATATTTGGCAATTATTCACAACAAAATGATTTGAATGGTGTTTATACAACACAAATTGCCTACGAGACTATGATGGTTTTACCCTTTGATATGAAATAAGTTTGATCCAAGGGCTTCATATGATTGAAATATATCTAATACCTATTCAAGGATTCAAAAATATTTGGTAATTATTCACAACAAAGTAATTTGAAGGTGTTCATTCACCACAAATCGCCCAAGAGACTATGACGATTTTACCATTTGAGTTGAAATAAGTTTTATCCAAGGGCTTCATATGATTGAAATATATCTAATACTTGTTGAAGGAGTAAAAATTATTTGGTAATTAAGCACAAAAAATGATTTGAAAGGTGTTCATACAACACAAATCCCCTAAGAGACTATGACGGTTTTACCCTTTGATTTGAATTGAGTTTGATCCAAGGACTTCATATGATTTTAAAAGATCTAATACCTATTCCAAGATTCAAAAATATTTGGTAATTAACCACAAAAAATGATTTGAAAGGTGTTCATACACCACAAATCCTCTAAGAGACTATGACGGTTTTATCCTTTGACATGAAATAAGTTTGATTCAAGGGCTTCATATGATTGAAATATATCTAATACCTTTTCAAGGACTCATAAATATTTGATAATTATTCATCACAAAATGATTTGAAAGGTGTTCATACACTACAAATCCCCTAAGAGACTATGACGGTTTTACCCTTTGATTTGAATTGAGTTTGATCCAAGGGCTTCATATGCTTTAAATATATCTGATACATATTCAGGGACTCAAAAATATTTGGTAATTATTCACAAAAAAATGATTTGAAAGGTTTTCATACACCACAAATCGCCTAAGAGACTATGACGGTGTTACCCTTTGATATGAAATAATTTTGATCCAAGGGCTTCATATGATTGAAATATATCTAAAACCTATTCAAGGAGTCAAAAATATTTGGTAATTAAGCAAAAAAAATGATTTGAAAGGTGTTCATACACCACAAATCGCCTAAGAGACTATGACGGTGTTACCGTTTGATATGAAATAAGTTTGATCCAAGGGCTTCATATGATTGAAATATATCTAAAACCTATTCAAGGAGTCAAAAATATTTGGTAATTAAGCACAAAAAATGATTTGAAAGGTGTTCATACCCCATAAATCCCCTAAGAGACTTTGACGGTTTTGCCCTTTGATTTGAATTGAGTTTTATCCAAGGGCTTCCTATGCTTTAAATATATCTAATACCTATTCAGGGACTCAAAAATATTTGGTAATTATTCACAAAAAGATGATTTGAAAGGTTTTCATACACCACAAATCGCCTAAGAGACTATGACGGTTTTACCCTTTGATTTGAATTGAGTTTGATCCACGGGCTTCAAATGCTTTATATATATCTAATACCTATTCATGGACTCAAAAATATTTGGTAATTATTCCCAAAAAAAATGATTTGAAAGGTTTTCATACACCACAAATCGCCTAAGAGACTATGACGGTTTTACCTTTTGATATGAAATAAGTTTGATCCAAGGGCTTCATATGCTTTTAATAGATCTAATACCAATTTAAGTACTAAAAAAATATTTGGCAATTATTCACAACAAAATGATTTGAAAGGTGTTTATACAACACAAATCGCCTACGAGACTATGATGGTTTTACCCTTTGATATGAAATAAGTTTGATCCAAGGGCTTCATATGATTGAAATATATCTAATACCTATTCAAGGATTCAAAAATATTTGGTAATTATTCACAACAAAATAATTTGAAGGTGTTCATTCACCACAAATCGCCCAAGAGACTATGACGATTTTACCATTTGATTTGAAATAAGTTTTATCCAAGGGCTTCATATGATTGAAATATATCTAATACTTGTTGAAGGAGTAAAAATTATTTGGTAATTAAGCACAAAAAATGATTGAAAGGTGTTCATACAACACAAATCCCCTAAGAGACTATGACGGTTTTACCCTTTGATTTGAATTGAGTTTGATCCAAGGACTTCATTTGATTTTAAAAGATCTAATACCTATTCCAAGATTCAAAAATATTTGGTAATTAACCACAAAAAATGATTTGAAAGGTGTTCATACACCACAAATCCTCTAAGAGACTATGACGGTTTTATCCTTTGATATGAAATAAGTTTGATTCAAGGGCTTCATATGATTGAAATATATCTAATACCTTTTCAAGGACTCATAAATATTTGATAATTATTCATCACAAAATGATTTGAAAGGTGTTCATACACTACAAATCCCCTAAGAGACTATGACGGTTTTACCCTTTGATTTGAATTGAGTTTGATCCAAGGGCTTCATATGCTTTAAATATATCTGATACATTTTCAGGGACTCAAAAATATTTGGTAATTATTCACAAAAAAATGATTTGAAAGGTTTTCATACACCACAAATCGCCTAAGAGACTATGACGGTGTTACCCTTTGATATGAAATAATTTTGATCCAAGGGCTTCATATGATTGAAATATATCTAAAACCTATTCAAGGAGTCAAAAATATTTGGTAATTAAGCAAAAAAAATGATTTGAAAGGTGTTCATACACCACAAATCGCCTAAGAGACTATGACGGTGTTACCGTTTGATATGAAATAAGTTTGATCCAAGGGCTTCATATGATTGAAATATATCTAAAACCTATTCAAGGAGTCAAAAATATTTGGTAATTAAGCACAAAAAATGATTTGAAAGGTGTTCATACCCCATAAATCCCCTAAGAGACTTTGACGGTTTTGCCCTTTGATTTGAATTGAGTTTTATCCAAGGGCTTCCTATGCTTTAAATATATCTAATACCTATTCAGGGACTCAAAAATATTTGGTAATTATTCACAAAAAGATGATTTGAAAGGTTTTCATACACCACAAATCGCCTAAGAGACTATGACGGTTTTACCCTTTGATTTGAATTGAGTTTGATCCACGGGCTTCAAATGCTTTATATATATCTAATACCAATTCATGGACTCAAAAATATTTGGTAATTATTCCCAAAAAAAATGATTTGAAAGGTTTTCATACACCACAAATCGCCTAAGAGACTATGACGGTTTTACCTTTTGATATGAAATAAGTTTGATCCAAGGGCTTCATATGCTTTTAATAGATCTAATACCAATTTAAGTACTAAAAAAATATTTGGCAATTATTCACAACAAAATGATTTGAAAGGTGTTTATACAACACAAATTGCCTACGAGACTATGATGGTTTTACCCTTTGATATGAAATAAGTTTGATCCAAGGGCTTCATATGATTGAAATATATCTAATACCTATTCAAGGATTCAAAAATATTTGGTAATTATTCACAACAAAATAATTTGAAGGTGTTCATTCACCACAAATCGCCCAAGAGACTATGACGATTTTACCATTTGATTTGAAATAAGTTTTATCCAAGGGCTTCATATGATTGAAATATATCTAATACTTGTTGAAGGAGTAAAAATTATTTGGTAATTAAGCACAAAAAATGATTGAAAGGTGTTCATACAACACAAATCCCCTAAGAGACTATGACGGTTTTACCCTTTGATTTGAATTGAGTTTGATCCAAGGACTTCATATGATTTTAAAAGATCTAATACCTATTCCAAGATTCAAAAATATTTGGTAATTAACCACAAAAAATGATTTGAAAGGTGTACATACACCACAAATCCTCTAAGAGACTATGACGGTTTTATCCTTTGATATGAAATAAGTTTGATTCAAGGGCTTCATATGATTGAAATATATCTAATACCTTTTCAAGGACTCATAAATATTTGATAATTATTCATCACAAAATGATTTGAAAGGTGTTCATACACTACAAATCCCCTAAGAGACTATGACGGTTTTACCCTTTGATTTGAATTGAGTTTGATCCAAGGGCTTCATATGCTTTAAATATATCTGATACATTTTCAGGGACTCAAAAATATTTGGTAATTATTCACAAAAAAATGATTTGAAAGGTTTTCATACACCACAAATCGCCTAAGAGACTATGACGGTGTTACCCTTTGATATGAAATAATTTTGATCCAAGGGCTTCATATGATTGAAATATATCTAAAACCTATTCAAGGAGTCAAAAATATTTGGTAATTAAGCAAAAAAAATGATTTGAAAGGTGTTCATACACCATAAATCGCCTAAGAGACTATGACGGTGTTACCGTTTGATATGAAATAAGTTTGATCCAAGGGCTTCATATGATTGAAATATATCTAAAACCTATTCAAGGAGTCAAAAATATTTGGTAATTAAGCACAAAAAATGATTTGAAAGGTGTTCATACCCCATAAATCCCCTAAGAGACTTTGACGGTTTTGCCCTTTGATTTGAATTGAGTTTTATCCAAGGGCTTCCTATGCTTTAAATATATCTAATACCTATTCAGGGACTCAAAAATATTTGGTAATTATTCACAAAAAGATGATTTGAAAGGTTTTCATACACCACAAATCGCCTAAGAGACTATGACAGTTTTACCCTTTGATTTGAATTGAGTTTGATCCACGGGCTTCAAATGCTTTATATATATCTAATACCTATTCAAGGACTCAAAAATATTTGGTAATTATTCCCAAAAAAAATGATTTGAAAGGTTTTCATACACCACAAATCGCCTAAGAGACTATGACGGTTTTACCTTTTGATATGAAATAAGTTTGATCCAAGGGCTTCATATGCTTTAAATAGATCTAATACCAATTTAAGTACTAAAAAAATATTTGGCAATTATTCACAACAAAATGATTTGAAAGGTGTTTATACAACACAAATCGCCTACGAGACTATGATGGTTTTACCCTTTGATATGAAATAATTTTGATCCAAGGGCTTCATATGATTGAAATATATCTAATACCTATTCAAGGATTCAAAAATATTTGGTAATTATTCACAACAAAATAATTTGAAGGTGTTCATTCACCACAAATCGCCCAAGAGACTATGACGATTTTACCATTTGATTTGAAATAAGTTTTATCCAAGGGCTTCATATGATTGAAATATATCTAATACTTGTTGAAGGAGTAAAAATTATTTGGTAATTAAGCACAAAAAATGATTTGAAAGGTGTTCATACAACACAAATCCCCTAAGAGACTATGACGGTTTTACCCTTTGATTTGAATTGAGTTTGATCCAAGGACTTCATATGATTTTAAAAGATCTAATACCTATTCCAAGAGTCAAAAATATTTGGTAATTAACCACAAAAAATGATTTGAAAGGTGTTCATACACCACAAATCCTCTAAGAGACTATGACGGTTTTATCCTTTGATATGAAATAAGTTTGATTCAAGGGCTTCATATGATTGAAATATATCTAATACCTTTTCAAGGACTCATAAATATTTGATAATTATTCATCACAAAATGATTTGAAAGGTGTTCATACACTACAAATCCCGTAAGAGACTATGACGGTTTTACCCTTTGATTTGAATTGAGTTTGATCCAAGGGCTTCATATGCTTTAAATATATCTGATACATTTTCAGGGACTCAAAAATATTTGGTAATTATTCACAAAAAAATGATTTGAAAGGTTTTCATACACCACAAATCGCCTAAGAGACTATGACGGTGTTACCCTTTGATATGAAATAATTTTGATCCAAGGGCTTCATATGATTGAAATATATCTAAAACCTATTCAAGGAGTCAAATTTTTTTTTTAATTATTCACAACAAAATAATTTTAAGGTGTTCATTCACCATAAATCGCCCAAGAGACTATGACGATTTTACCATTTGATTTGAAATAAGTTTAGTCCAAGGACTTCATATGATTGAAATAGATCTAATACCTGTTCAAGGAGTCAAAAATATTTGGTAATTAAGCACAAAAAATTATTTGAAAGGTGTTCATACAACACAAATCCCCTAAGAGACTATGACAGTTTTACCCTTTGATTTGAATTGAGTTTGATCCAAGGACTTCATATGATTTAAAAAGATCTAATACCTATTCCTGGAGTAAAAAATATTTGGTAATTAACCACAAAAAATGATTTGAAAGGTGTTCATACACCACAAATCCCCTAAGAGACTATGACGGTTTTACCCTTTGATTGGAATTGAGTTTGATCCAAGGACTTCATATGATTTTAAAAGATCTAATACCTATTCCAGGAGTCAAAAATATTTGGTAATTAACCACAAAAAATGATTTGAAAGGTGTTCATACACCAAAAATCCTCTAAGAGACTATGACGGTTTATCCTTTGATATGAATAAGTTTGATTCAAGGGCTTCATATGATTGAAATATATCTAATACCTATTCAAGGAGTAAGAAATATTTGGTAATTATTCATCACAAAATAATTTGAAAGGTGTTCATACACCACAAATCGCCGAAGAGTCTATGACGGTTGTACCCTTTAATTGAATTGAGTTTGATCCAAGGGCTTCAAATGCTTTAAATATATCTAATACCTATTCAAGGACGCATAAATATTTGGTAATTATTCACAACATAATGATTTGAAAGGTGTTCATACACCACAAATACCCTAAGAGACTATGACGGTTTTACCCTTTGATTTGAATTGAGTTTGATCCAAGGGCTACATATGCTTTAAATATATCTGATACATATTCAGGGACTCAAAAATATATGGTAATTATTCACAAAAAAATGATTTGAAAGGTTTTCATACACCACAAATCGCCAAAGAGACTATGACGGTGTTACCCTTTGATATGAAATAAGTTTGATCCAAGGGCTTCATATGATTGAAATATATCTAAAACCTATTCAAGGAGTCAAAATATTTGGTAATTAAGCACAAAAAATGATTTGAAAGGTGTTCATACACCACAAATCCCCTAAGAGACTATGACGGTTTTGCCCTTTGATTTGAATTGAGTTTGATCCAAGGGCTTCCTATGCTTTAAATATATCTAATACCTATTCAGGGACTCAAAAATATTTGGTAATTATTCACATAAAAAAGATTTGAAAGGTTTTCATACACCACAAATCGCCTAAGAGACTATGACGGTGTTACCTTTTGATATGAAATAAGTTTGATCCAAGGGCTTCATATGATTGAAATATATCTAATACCTATTCAAGGAATCAAAAATATTTGGTAATTAAGCACAAAAAATAATATGAAAGGTGTTCATACGCCACAAATCCCCTAAGAGACTATGACGGTTTTACCCTTTCATTTGAATTGAGTTTGATCCAAGGACTTCATATGATTTAAAAAGATCTAATACCTATTCCTGGAGTCAAAAATATTTGGTAATTAACCAGAAAAAACGATTTGAAAGGTGCTCATACACCACAAATCCCCTAAGAGACTATGACGGTTTTATCCTTTGATATGAGATAAGTTTGATTCAAGGGCTTCATAAGATTGAAATATATCTAATACTTATTCAAGGAGTAAGAAATATTTAGTAATTATTCACAACAAAATAATTTGAAAGGTGTTCATACACCACAAATCGCCTAAGAGATTATGACGGTTGTACCCTTTAATTTGAATTGAGTTTGATCCATGGGCTTCATATGCTTTAAATATATCTAATACCTATTCAAGGACTCATAAATAATTGGTAATTATTCCCAACAGAATGATTTGAAATTTGTTCATACACCACAAATCGCCTAAGAGACTATGACAGTTTGATCCAAGGGCTTCATATGATTGAAATATATCTAATACCTATTCAAGGAGTCAAAAATATTTGGTAATTAAGCACAAAAAATGATTTGAAAGGTGTTCATACACCACAAATCCCGTAAGAGACTATGACAGTTTGATCCACGGGCTTCAAATGCTTTATATATATCTAATACCTATTCAAGGACTCAAAAATATTTGGTAATTATTCCCAAAAAAATGATTTGAAAGGTTTTCATACACCACAAATCGCCTAAGAGACTATGACGGTTTTACCTTTTGATATGAATAAGTTTGATCCAAGGGCTTCATATGCTTTAAATAGATCTAATACCAATTTAAGTACTAAAAAAATATTTGGCAATTATTCACAACAAAATGATTTGAAAGGTGTTTATACAACACAAATCGCCTACGAGACTATGATGGTTTTACCCTTTGATATGAAATAAGTTTGATCCAAGGGCTTCATATGATTGAAATATATCTAATACCTATTCAAGGATTCAAAAATATTTGGTAATTATTCACAACAAAATAATTTGAAGGTGTTCATTCACCACAAATCGCCCAAGAGACTATGACGATTTTACCATTTGATTTGAAATAAGTTTTATCCAAGGGCTTCATATGATTGAAATATATCTAATACTTATTGAAGGAGTAAAAATTATTTGGTAATTAAGCACAAAAAATGATTTGAAAGGTGTTCATACAACACAAATCCCCTAAGAGACTATGACGGTTTTACCCTTTGATTTGAATTGAGTTTGATCCAACGACTTCATATGATTTTAAAAGATCTAATACCTATTCCAAGAGTCAAAAATATTTGGTAATTAACCACAAAAAATGATTTGAGAGGTGTTCATACACCACAAATCCTCTAAGAGACTATGACGGTTTTATCCTTTGATATGAAATAAGTTTGATTCAAGGGCTTCATATGATTGAAATATATCTAATACCTTTTCAAGGACTCATAAATATTTGATAATTATTCATCACAAAATGATTTGAAAGGTGTTCATACACTACAAATCCCCTAAGAGACTATGACGGTTTTACCCTTTGATTTGAATTGAGTTTGATCCAAGGGCTTCATATGCTTTAAATATATCTGATACATTTTCAGGGACTCAAAAATATTTGGTAATTATTCACAAAAAAATGATTTGAAAGGTTTTCATACACCACAAATCGCCTAAGAGACTATGACGGTGTTACCCTTTGATATGAAATAATTTTGATCCAAGGGCTTCATATGATTGAAATATATCTAAAACCTATTCAAGGAGTCAAAAATATTTGGTAATTAAGCAAAAAAAATGATTTGAAAGGTGTTCATACACCATAAATCGCCTAAGAGACTATGACGGTGTTACCGTTTGATATGAAATAAGTTTGATCCAAGGGCTTCATATGATTGAAATATATCTAAAACCTATTCAAGGAGTCAAAAATATTTGGTAATTAAGCACAAAAAATGATTTGAAAGGTGTTCATACCCCATAAATCCCCTAAGAGACTTTGACGGTTTTGCCCTTTGATTTGAATTGAGTTTTATCCAAGGGCTTCCTATGCTTTAAATATATCTAATACCTATTCAGGGACTCAAAAATATTTGGTAATTATTCACAAAAAGATGATTTGAAAGGTTTTCATACACCACAAATCGCCTAAGAGACTATGACGGTTTTACCCTTTGATTTGAATTGAGTTTGATCCACGGGCTTCAAATGCTTTATATATATCTAATACCTATTCAAGGACTCAAAAATATTTGGTAATTATTCCCAAAAAAAATGATTTGAAAGGTTTTCATACACCACAAATCGCCTAAGAGACTATGACGGTTTTACCTTTTGATATGAAATAAGTTTGATCCAAGGGCTTCATATGCTTTAAATAGATCTAATACCAATTTAAGTACTAAAAAAATATTTGGCAATTATTCACAACAAAATGATTTGAAAGGTGTTTATACAACACAAATCGCCTACGAGACTATGATGGTTTTACCCTTTGATATGAAATAAGTTTGATCCAAGGGCTTCATATGATTGAAATATATCTAATACCTATTCAAGGATTCAAAAATATTTGGTAATTATTCACAACAAAATAATTTGAAGGTGTTCATTCACCACAAATCGCCCAAGAGACTATGACGATTTTACCATTTGATTTGAAATAAGTTTTATCCAAGGGCTTCATATGATTGAAATATATCTAATACTTGTTGAAGGAGTAAAAATTATTTGGTAATTAAGCACAAAAAATGATTTGAAAGGTGTTCATACAACACAAATCCCCTAAGAGACTATGACGGTTTTACCCTTTGATTTGAATTGAGTTTGATCCAAGGGCTTCAAATGCTTTAAATATATCTAATACCTATTCAAGGACTCAAAAATATTCTTGTAATTATTCCCAAAAAAATGATTTGAAAGGTTTTCATACACCACAAATCGCCTAAGAGACTGTGACGGTTTTACCTTTTGATATGAAATAAGTTAGATCAAAGGGCTTCATATGCTTTAAATAGATCTAATACCAATTTAAGGACTGCATAAATATTTGGCAATTATTCACAATAAAATGATTTCAAAGGTGTTCATACAACACAAATCGCCTAAGAGACTATGATGGTTTTACCCTTTGATATGAAATAAGTTTGAACCAAGGGCTTCATATGATTGAAATATATCTAATACCTATTCAAGGATTCAAAAATATTTGTTAATTATCCAGAACAAAATAATTTGAAGGTGTTCATTCACCACAAATCGCCCAAGAGACTATGACGATTTTACCATTTGATTTGAAATAAGTTTTATCCAAGGGCTTCATATGATTGAAATATATTTAATACCTGTTCAAGGAGTCAAAAATATTTGTTAATTAAGCACAAAAAATGATTTGAAAGGTGTTCATACAACACAAATCCCCTAAGAGACTATGACGGTTTTACCCTTTGATTTGAATTAAGTTTGATCCAAGGGCTTCATATGCTTTAAATATAACTGATACCCAATCAGGGACTCAAAAATATTTGGTAATTATTCAGAAAAAAATAATTTGAAAGGTTATCATACACCACAAATCGCCTAAGAGACTACGACGGTGTTACCCTTTGATCTGAAATAAGATTGATCCATGGGATTCATGTGATAGAAATATATGTAACACCTATTCAAGGAGTCAAAAATATTTGGTAATTAAGCACAAAAAATTATTTGAAAGGTGTTCAAACACCACAAATCGCCTAAGAGACTATGATGGTTTTACCCTTTGATTTAAATTGAGTTTGATCCAAGGGCTTCAAATGCTTTATATGAATCTAATACCTATTCAAGGACTCAAAAATATTTGGTAATTATTCCCAAAAACAATGATTTGAAAGGTTTTCATACACCATAAATCGCCTAAGAGACTATGACGGTTTACCCTTTGATTTGAATTGAGTTTGATCCAAGGGCTTCATATGCTTTAAATATATCTGATACCTATTCAGGGACTCAAAAATATTTGGTAATTATTCCCAAAAAGTTGATTTGAAAGGTGTTCATACAACACAAATCCCCTAAGAGACTATGACGGTTTTACCCTTTGATATTAATTGAGTTTGATCCAAGGACTTCATATGATTTAAATATATCTAATACCTATTGAAGGACTCATAAATATTTGGTAATTATTCACAACAGAATGATTTGAAAGGTGTTCATACACCACAAATCCCCTATGAGACTATGACGGTTTTACCATTTGCTTTGAATTGAGTTTGATCCAAGGGCTTCATATGCTTTAAATATATCTTACACCTATTCAGGGACTCAAAAATATTTGGTAATTATTCACAAAAAAATGATTTGAAAGGTTTTCATACACCACAAATCGCCTAAGAGACTATGACGGTGTTACCCTTTGATATGAAATAAGTTTGATCCAAGGGTTTCATATGATTGAAATAATCTAAAACCTATTTAAGGAGTCAAAAATATTCGGTAATTAAGCACAAAAAATGATTTGAAAGGTGTTCATACACCACAAATCCCCTAAGAGACTATGACAGTTTTACCCTTTGATTTGAATTGAGTTTGATCCAAGGGCTTCCTATGCTTTAAATATATCTAATACCTATTCAGGGACTCAAAAATATTTGGTAATTATTTACAAAAAATGATTTGAAAGGTTTTCATACACCACAAATCGCCTAAGAGACTATGACGGTGTTACCTTTTGATATGAAATAAGTTTGATCCAAGGGCTTCATATGATTGAAATATATCTAATACCTATTCAAGGAGTCAAAAATATTTGGTAATTAAGCACAAAAAATGATTTGAAAGGTGTTCATACACCACAAATCCCCTAAGAGACTATGACGGTTTTATCCTTTGATATGAAATAAGTTTGATTCAAGGTCTTCATATGATTGAAAAATATCTAATACCTATTCAAGGAGTAAGAAATATTTGGTAATTATTCAAAACAAAAGAATTTGAAAGGTGTTCATACACCACAAATCGCCTAAGAGTCTATGACGGTTGTACCCTTTAATTGAATTGAGTTTCATCCAAGGGCTTCATATGCTTTAAATATATCTAATACCTATTCAAGGACTCATAAATATTTGGTAATTATTCACAACAGAATGATTTGAAAGGTGCTCATACAAAACAAATCCCCTAAGAGACTATGACAATTTTACCCTTTGATTTGAATTGAGTTTTATCCAAGGGATTCATATGCTTTAAATATATCTGATACCTATTCAGGGACTCAAAAATATTTGGTAATTATTCACAAAAAAATGATTTGAAAGGTTATCATACACCACAAATCGCCTAAGAGACTATGACGGTGTTACCCTTTGATATGAAAAAAGTTTAATCCAAGGGCTTCATATGATTGAAATATATCTAAAACCTATTCAAGGAGTCAAAATTTTTTGGTAATTAAGCACAAAAAATGATTTGAAAGGTGTTCATACACCACAAATCTCCTAAGACACTATGACGGTTTTGCCCTTTGATTTGAATTGAGTTTGATGCAAGGGCTTCCTATGCTTTAAATATATCTAATACCTATTCAAGGACTCAAAAATATTTGGTAATTATTCACAAAAAAATGATTGGAAAGGTTTTCATACACCACAAATCATTTAAGAGACTATGACAGTGTTACCTTTTGATATGAAATAAGTTTGATCCAAGGGCTTCATATGACTGAAATCTATCTAATACTTATTCAAGTAGTCAAGAATATTTGGTAATTAAGCACAAAAAATGATTTGAGAGGTGTTCATACACCACAAATCCTCTAAGAGACTATGACGGTTTTACCCTTTGATTTGAATTGAGTTTGATCCAAGGGCTTCAAATGTTTTATATATATCTAATACCTATTCAAGGACTCAAAAATATTTGGTAATTATTCCAAAAAAAATTAATTTGAAAGGTTTTCATACACCACCAATCGGCTAAGAGACTATGAGGGTTTTACCTTTTGATATGAAATAAGTTTGATCCAAGGGCTTCATATGCTTTATATAGATCTAATTCCAATTTAAGGACTAAAAAATATTTGGCAATTATTCACAACAAAATGATTTGAAAGGTGTTCATACAACACAAATCGCCTAAGAGAATATGACGGTTTTACCCTTTGATATGAAATAAGTTTGATCCAAGGGCTTCATATGATTGAAATATATCTAATACCTATTCAAGGATTCAAAAATATTTGTTAATTATTCACAACAAAATAATTTGAAGGTGTTCATTCACCACAAATCGCCCAAGAGACTATGACGATTTTACCATTTGATTTGAAATAAGTTTTATCCAAGGTCTTTAGATTGAAATATATCTAATACCTGTTCAAGGAGTCAAAAATATTTGGTAATTAAGCACAAAAAATGATTTGAAAGGTGTTCATACAACACAAATCCCCTAAGAGACTAAGACGGTTTTGCCCTTTGATTTGAATTGAGTTTGATCCAAAGACTTCATATGATTTAAAAAGATCTAATACCTATTCCTGGAGTCAAAAATATTTGGTAATTAACAACAAAAAATGATTTGAAAGGTGTTCATACACCACAAATCTCCTAAGAGACTATGACGGTTTTATCCATTGATATGAAACAAGTTTGATTCAAGGTCTTCATAAGATTGAAATATATCTAATACCCATTCAATGAGTAAGAAATATTTGGTAATTATTCAAAACAAAAGAATTTGAAAGGTGTTCATACACCACAAATCGCCTAAGAGTCTATGACGGTTGTACCCTTTAATTGAATTGAGTTTCATCCAAGGGCTTCATATGCTTTAAATATATCTAATACCTATTCAAGGACTCATAAATATTTGGTAATTATTCCCAACAGAATGATTTGAAAGTTGTTCATACACCACAAATAGCCTAAGAGACTATGATGGTTTTACCCTTTGATATGAAATAAGTTTGATCCAAGGGCTTCATATGCTTTAAATATATCTAATACCTATTCAAGGACTCATAAATATTTGGTAATTATTCACAACAGAATGATTTGAAAGGTGTTCATACACCACAAATCGCCTAAGAGACTATGACGGTTTTACCTTTCGATATGAAATAAGTTTGATCCAAGGGCTTCATATGATTGAAATATATCTAATACCTATTCAAGGAGTCAAAAATATTTGGTAATTATTGCCAAAAAAAATGATTTGAAATGTTTTCATACACCACAAATCCCCTAAGAGACTATGACGGTTTTATCCTTTGATATGAAACAAGTTTGATTCAAGGGCTTCATAAGATTGAAATATATCTAATACCCATTCAATGAGTAAGAAATATTTGGTAATTATTCAAAACAAAAGAATTTGAAAGGTGTTCATACACCACAAATCGCCTAAGAGTCTATGACGGTTGTACCCTTTAATTGAATTGAGTTTCATCCAAGGGCGTCATATGCTTTAAATATATCTAATACCTATTCAAGGAATCATAAATTTTTGGTAATTATTCACAACAGAATGATTTGAAAGGTGTTCATACACCACAAATCGCCTAAGAGACTATGACGGTTTTACCTTTTGATGTGAAATAAGTTTGATCCAAGGGCTTCATATGATTGAAATATATCTAATACTTATTTAAGGAGTCAAAAATATTTGGTAATTAAGCACTTAAAATGATTTTAAAGGTGTTCATTCACCACAAATCGCCCAAGAGACTATGACGATTTTACCATTTGATTTGAAATAAGTTTTATCCAAGGGCTTCATATGATTGAAATATATCTAATACTTGTTGAAGGAGTAAAAATTATTTGGTAATTAAGCACAAAAAATGATTTGAAAGGTGTTCATACAACACAAATCCCCTAAGAGACTATGACGGTTTTACCCTTTGATTTGAATTGAGTTTGATCCAAGGACTTCATATGATTTTAAAAGATCTAATACCTATTCCAAGAGTCAAAAATAGTTGGTAATTAACCACAAAAAATGATTTGAAAGGTGTTCATACACCACAAATCCTCTAAGAGACTATGACGGTTTTATCCTTTGATATGAAATAAGTTTGATTCAAGGGCTTCATATGATTGAAATATATCTAATACCTTTTCAAGGACTCATAAATATTTGATAATTATTCATCACAAAATGATTTGAAAGGTGTTCATACACTACAAATCCCGTAAGAGACTATGACGGTTTTACCCTTTGATTTGAATTGAGTTTGATCCAAGGTCTTCATATGCTTTAAATATATCTGATACATTTTCAGGGACTCAAAAATATTTGGTAATTATTCACAAAAAAATGATTTGAAAGGTTTTCATACACCACAAATCGCCTAAGAGACTATGACGGTGTTACCCTTTGATATGAAATAATTTTGATCCAAGGGCTTCATATGATTGAAATATATCTAAAACCTATTCAAGGAGTCAAATTTTTTTTTTTAATTATTCACAACAAAATAATTTTAAGGTGTTCATTCACCACAAATCGCCTAAGAGACTATGACGATTTTACCATTTGATTTGAAATAAGTTTAATCCAAGGACTTCATATGATTGAAATAGATCTAATACCTGTTCAAGGAGTCAAAAATATTTGGTAATTAAGCACAAAAAATTATTTGAAAGGTGTTCATACAACACAAATCCCCTAAGAGACTATGACAGTTTTACCCTTTGATTTGAATTGAGTTTGATCCAAGGACTTCATATGATTTAAAAAGATCTAATACCTATTCGTGGAGTCAAAAATATTTGGTAATTAACCACAAAAAATGATTTGAAAGGTGTTCATACACCACAAATCCCCTAAGAGACTATGACGGTTTTACCCTTTGATTGGAATTGAGTTTGATCCAAGGACTTCATATGATTTTAAAAGATCTAATACCTATTCCAGGAGTCAAAAATATTTGGTAATTAACCACAAAAAATGATTTGAAAGGTGTTCATACACCAAAAATCCTCTAAGAGACTATGACGGTTTATCCTTTGATATGAATAAGTTTGATTCAAGGGCTTCATATGATTGAAATATATCTAATACCTATTCAAGGAGTAAGAAATATTTGGTAATTATTCATCACAAAATAATTTGAAAGGTGTTCATACCCCACAAATCGCCCAAGAGTCTATGACGGTTGTACCCTTTAATTGAATTGAGTTTGATCCAAGGGCTTCAAATGCTTTAAATATATCTAATACCTATTCAAGGACGCATAAATATTTGGTAATTATTCACAACATAATGATTTGAAAGGTGTTCATACACCACAAATACCCTAAGAGACTATGACGGTTTTACCCTTTGATTTGAATTGAGTTTGATCCAAGGGCTACATATGCTTTAAATATATCTGATACATATTCAGGGACTCAAAAATATATGGTAATTATTCACAAAAAAATGATTTGAAAGGTTTTCATACACCACAAATCGCCAAAGAGACTATGACGGTGTTACCCTTTGATATGAAATAAGTTTGATCCAAGGGCTTCATATGATTGAAATATATCTAAAACCTATTCAAGGAGTCAAAATATTTGGTAATTAAGCACAAAAAATGATTTGAAAGGTGTTCATACACCACAAATCCCCTAAGAGACTATGACGGTTTTGCCCTTTGATTTGAATTGAGTTTGATCCAAGGGCTTCCTATGCTTTAAATATATCTAATACCTATTCAGGGAAACAAAAATATTTGGTAATTATTCACATAAAAAAGATTTGAAAGGTTTTCATACACCACAAATCGCCTAAGAGACTATGACGGTGTTACCTTTTGATATGAAATAAGTTTGATCCAAGGGCTTCATATGATTGAAATATATCTAATACCTATTCAAGGAGTCAAAAATATTTGGTAATTAAGCACAAAAAATAATATGAAAGGTGTTCATACGCCACAAATCCCCTAAGAGACTATGCCGGTTTTACCCTTTCATTTGAATTGAGTTTGATCCAAGGACTTCATATGATTTAAAAAGATCTAATACCTATTCCTGGAGTCAAAAATATTTGGTAATTAACCAGAAAAAACGATTTGAAAGGTGCTCATACACCACAAATCCCCTAAGAGACTATGACGGTTTTATCCTTTGATATGAGATAAGTTTGATTCAAGGGCTTCATAAGATTGAAATATATCTAATACTTATTCAAGGAGTAAGAAATATTTAGTAATTATTCACAACAAAATAATTTGAAAGGTGTTCATACACCACAAATCGCCTAAGAGATTATGACGGTTGTACCCTTTAATTTGAATTGAGTTTGATCCATGGGCTTCATATGCTTTAAATATATCTAATACCTATTCAAGGACTCATAAATAATTGGTAATTATTCCCAACAGAATGATTTGAAATTTGTTCATACACCACAAATCGCCTAAGAGACTATGACAGTTTGATCCAAGGGCTTCATATGATTGAAATATATCTAATACCCATTCAAGGAGTCAAAAATATTTGGTAATTAAGCACAAAAAATGATTTGAAAGGTGTTCATACACCACAAATCCCGTAAGAGACTATGACAGTTTGATCCACGGGCTTCAAATGCTTTATATATATCTAATACCTATTCAAGGACTCAAAAATATTTGGTAATTATTCCCAAAAAAAATGATTTGAAAGGTTTTCATACACCACAAATCGCCTAAGAGACTATGACGGTTTTACCTTTTGATATGAAATAAGTTTGATCCAAGGGCTTCATATGCTTTAAATAGATCTAATACCAATTTAAGTACTAAAAAAATATTTGGCAATTATTCACAACAAAATGATTTGAAAGGTGTTTATACAACACAAATCGCCTACGAGACTATGATGGTTTTACCCTTTGATATGAAATAAGTTTGATCCAAGGGCTTCATATGATTGAAATATATCTAATACCTATTCAAGGATTCAAAAATATTTGGTAATTATTCACAACAAAATAATTTGAAGGTGTTCATTCACCACAAATCGCCCAAGAGACTATGACGATTTTACCATTTGATTTGAAATAAGTTTTATCCAAGGGCTTCATATGATTGAAATATATCTAATACTTATTGAAGGAGTAAAAATTATTTGGTAATTAAGCACAAAAAATGATTTGAAAGGTGTTCATACAACACAAATCCCCTAAGAGACTATGACGGTTTTACCCTTTGATTTGAATTGAGTTTGATCCAACGACTTCATATGATTTTAAAAGATCTAATACCTATTCCAAGAGTCAAAAATATTTGGTAATTAACCACAAAAAATGATTTGAGAGGTGTTCATACACCACAAATCCTCTAAGAGACTATGACGGTTTTATCCTTTGATATGAAATAAGTTTGATTCAAGGGCTTCATATGATTGAAATATATCTAATACCTTTTCAAGGACTCATAAATATTTGATAATTATTCATCACAAAATGATTTGAAAGGTGTTCATACACTACAAATCCCCTAAGAGACTATGACGGTTTTACCCTTTGATTTGAATTGAGTTTGATCCAAGGGCTTCATATGCTTTAAATATATCTGATACATTTTCAGGGACTCAAAAATATTTGGTAATTATTCACAAAAAAATGATTTGAAAGGTTTTCATACACCACAAATCGCCTAAGAGACTATGACGGTGTTACCCTTTGATATGAAATAATTTTGATCCAAGGGCTTCATATGATTGAAATATATCTAAAACCTATTCAAGGAGTCAAAAATATTTGGTAATTAAGCAAAAAAAATGATTTGAAAGGTGTTCATACACCATAAATCGCCTAAGAGACTATGACGGTGTTACCGTTTGATATGAAATAAGTTTGATCCAAGGGCTTCATATGATTGAAATATATCTAAAACCTATTCAAGGAGTCAAAAATATTTGGTAATTAAGCACAAAAAATGATTTGAAAGGTGTTCATACCCCATAAATCCCCTAAGAGATTTTGACGGTTTTGCCCTTTGATTTGAATTGAGTTTTATCCAAGGGCTTCCTATGCTTTAAATATATCTAATACCTATTCAGGGACTCAAAAATATTTGGTAATTATTCACAAAAAGATGATTTGAAAGGTTTTCATACACCACAAATCGCCTAAGAGACTATGACGGTTTTACCCTTTGATTTGAATTGAGTTTGATCCACGGGCTTCAAATGCTTTATATATATCTAATACCTATTCAAGGACTCAAAAATATTTGGTAATTATTCCCAAAAAAAATGATTTGAAAGGTTTTCATACACCACAAATCGCCTAAGAGACTATGACGGTTTTACCTTTTGATATGAAATAAGTTTGATCCAAGGGCTTCATATGCTTTAAATAGATCTAATACCAATTTAAGTACTAAAAAAATATTTGGCAATTATTCACAACAAAATGATTTGAAAGGTGTTTATACAACACAAATCGCCTACGAGACTATGATGGTTTTACCCTTTGATATGAAATAAGTTTGATCCAAGGGCTTCATATGATTGAAATATATCTAATACCTATTCAAGGATTCAAAAATATTTGGTAATTATTCACAACAAAATAATTTGAAGGTGTTCATTCACCACAAATCGCCCAAGAGACTATGACGATTTTACCATTTGATTTGAAATAAGTTTTATCCAAGGGCTTCATATGATTGAAATATATCTAATACTTGTTGAAGGAGTAAAAATTATTTGGTAATTAAGCACAAAAAATGATTTGAATGTTGTTCATACAACACAAATCCCCTAAGAGACTATGACGGTTTTACCCTTTGATTTGAATTGAGTTTGATCCAAGGGCTTCAAATGCTTTAAATATATCTAATACCTATTCAAGGACTCAAAAATATTCTTGTAATTATTCCCAAAAAAAATGATTTGAAAGGTTTTCATACACCACAAATCGCCTAAGAGACTGTGACGGTTTTACCTTTTGATATGAAATAAGTTAGATCAAAGGGCTTCATATGCTTTAAATAGATCTAATACCAATTTAAGGACTGCATAAATATTTGGCAATTATTCACAATAAAATGATTTCAAAGGTGTTCATACAACACAAATCGCCTAAGAGACTATGATGGTTTTACCCTTTGATATGAAATAAGTTTGAACCAAGGGCTTCATATGATTGAAATATATCTAATACCTATTCAAGGATTCAAAAATATTTGTTAATTATCCAGAACAAAATAATTTGAAGGTGTTCATTCACCACAAATCGCCCAAGAGACTATGACGATTTTACCATTTTATTTGAAATAAGTTTTATCCAAGGGCTTCATATGATTGAAATATATTTAATACCTGTTCAAGGAGTCAAAAATATTTGTTAATTAAGCACAAAAAATGATTTGAAAGGTGTTCATACAACACAAATCCCCTAAGAGACTATGACGGTTTTACCCTTTGATTTGAATTAAGTTTGATCCAAGGGCTTCATATGCTTTAAATATAACTGATACCCAATCAGGGACTCAAAAATATTTGGTAATTATTCAGAAAAAAATAATTTGAAAGGTTATCATACACCACAAATCGCCTAAGAGACTACGACGGTGTTACCCTTTGATATGAAATAAGATTGATCCATGGGATTCATGTGATAGAAATATATGTAACACCTATTCAAGGAGTCAAAAATATTTGGTAATTAAGCACAAAAAATTATTTGAAAGGTGTTCAAACACCACAAATCGCCTAAGAGACTATGATGGTTTTACCCTTTGATTTAAATTGAGTTTGATCCAAGGGCTTCAAATGCTTTATATGAATCTAATACCTATTCAAGGACTCAAAAATATTTGGTAATTATTCCCAAAAACAATGATTTGAAAGGTTTTCATACACCATAAATCGCCTAAGAGACTATGACGGTTTTATCCTTTGATTTGAATTGAGTTTGATCCAAGGGCTTCATATGCTTTAAATATATCTGATACCTATTCAGGGACTCAAAATTTATTTGGTAATTATTCCCAAAAAGTTGATTTGAAAGGTGTTCATACAACACAAAACCCCTAAGAGACTATGACGGTTTTACCCTTTGATATTAATTGAGTTTGATCCAAGGACTTCATATGATTTAAATATATCTAATACCTATTGAAGGACTCATAAATATTTGGTAATTATTCACAACAGAATGATTTGAAAGGTGTTCATACACCACAAATCCCCTATGAGACTATGACGGTTTTACCATTTGCTTTGAATTGAGTTTGATCCAAGGGCTTCATATGCTTTAAATATATCTTACACCTATTCAGGGACTCAAAAATATTTGCTAATTATTCACAAAAAAATGATTTGAAAGGTTTTTATACACCACAAATCGCCTAAGAGACTATGACGGTGTTACCCTTTGATATGAAATAAGTTTGATCCAAGGGTTTCATATGATTGAAATAATCTAAAACCTATTTAAGGAGTCAAAAATATTCGGTAATTAAGCACAAAAAATGATTTGAAAGGTGTTCATACACCACAAATCCCCTAAGAGACTATGACAGTTTTACCCTTTGATTTGAATTGTGTTTGATCCAAGGGCTTCCTATGCTTTAAATATATCTAATACCTATTCAGGGACTCAAAAATATTTGGTAATTATTTACAAAAAAATGATTTGAAAGGTTTTCATACACCACAAATCGCCTAAGAGACTATGACGGTGTTACCTTTTGATATGAAATAAGTTTGATCCAAGGGCTTCATATGATTGAAATATATCTAATACCTATTCAAGGAGTCAAAAATATTTGGTAATTAAGCACAAAAAATGATTTGAAAGGTGTTCATACACCACAAATCCCCTAAGAGACTATGACGGTTTTATCCTTTGATATGAAATAAGTTTGATTCAAGGTCTTCATATGATTGAAAAATATCTAATACCTATTCAAGGAGTAAGAAATATTTGGTAATTATTCAAAACAAAAGAATTTGAAAGGTGTTCATACACCACAAATCGCCTAAGAGTCTATGACGGTTGTACCCTTTAATTGAATTGAGTTTCATCCAAGGGCTTCATATGCTTTAAATATATCTAATACCTATTCAAGGACTCATAAATATTTGGTAATTATTCACAACAGAATGATTTGAAAGGTGCTCATACAAAATAAATCCCCTAAGAGACTATGACAATTTTACCCTTTGATTTGAATTGAGTTTTATCCAAGGGATTCATATGCTTTAAATATATCTGATACCTATTCAGGGACTCAAAAATATTTGGTAATTATTCACAAAAAAATGATTTGAAAGGTTATCATACACCACAAATCGCCTAAGAGACTATGACGGTGTTACCCTTTGATATGAAAAAAGTTTAATCCAAGGGCTTCATATGATTGAAATATATCTAAAACCTATTCAAGGAGTCAAAATTTTTTGGTAATTAAGCACAAAAAATGATTTGAAAGGTGTTCATACACCACAAATCTCCTAAGACACTATGACGGTTTTGCCCTTTGATTTGAATTGAGTTTGATGCAAGGGCTTCCTATGCTTTAAATATATCTAATACCTATTCAAGGACTCAAAAATATTTGGTAATTATTCACAAAAAAATGATTGGAAAGGTTTTCATACACCACAAATCATTTAAGAGACTATGACAGTGTTACCTTTTGATATGAAATAAGTTTGATCCAAGGGCTTCATATGACTGAAATCTATCTAATACTTATTCAAGTAGTCAAGAATATTTGGTAATTAAGCACAAAAAATGATTTGAGAGGTGTTCATACACCACAAATCCTCTAAGAGACTATGACGGTTTTACCCTTTGATTTGAATTGAGTTTGATCCAAGGGCTTCAAATGTTTTATATATATCTAATACCTATTCAAGGACTCAAAAATATTTGGTAATTATTCCAAAAAAATTAATTTGAAAGGTTTTCATACACCACCAATCGGCTAAGAGACTATGAGGGTTTTACCTTTTGATATGAAATAAGTTTGATCCAAGGGCTTCATATGCTTTATATAGATCTAATTCCAATTTAAGGACTAAAAAATATTTGGCAATTATTCACAACAAAATGATTTGAAAGGTGTTCATACAACACAAATCGCCTAAGAGAATATGACGGTTTTACCCTTTGATATGAAATAAGTTTGATCCAAGGGCTTCATATGATTGAAATATATCTAATACCTATTCAAGGATTCAAAAATATTTGTTAATTATTCACAACAAAATAATTTGAAGGTGTTCATTCACCACAAATCGCCCAAGAGACTATGACGATTTTACCATTTGATTTGAAATAAGTTTTATCCAAGGTCTTCATGATTGAAATATATCTAATACCTGTTCAAGGAGTCAAAAATATTTGGTAATTAAGCACAAAAAATGATTTGAAAGGTGTTCATACAACACAAATCCCCTAAGAGACTAAGACGGTTTTGCCCTTTGATTTGAATTGAGTTTGATCCAAAGACTTCATATGATTTAAAAAGATCTAATACCTATTCCTGGAGTCAAAAATATTTGGTAATTAACCACAAAAAATGATTTGAAAGGTGTTCATACACCACAAATCTCCTAAGAGACTATGACGGTTTTATCCATTGATATGAAACAAGTTTGATTCAAGGTCTTCATAAGATTGAAATATATCTAATACCCATTCAATGAGTAAGAAATATTTGGTAATTATTCAAAACAAAAGAATTTGAAAGGTGTTCATACACCACAAATCGCCTAAGAGTCTATGACGGTTGTACCCTTTAATTGAATTGAGTTTCATCCAAGGGCTTCATATGCTGTAAATATATCTAATACCTATTCAAGGACTCATAAATATTTGGTAATTATTCCCAACAGAATGATTTGAAAGTTGTTCATACACCACAAATAGCCTAAGAGACTATGATGGTTTTACCCTTTGATATGAAATAAGTTTGATCCAAGGGCTTCATATGCTTTAAATATATCTAATACCTATTCAAGGACTCATAAATATTTCTTAATTATTCACAACAGAATGATTTGAAAGGTGTTCATACACCACAAATCGCCTAAGAGACTATGACGGTTTTACCTTTCGATATGAAATAAGTTTGATCCAAGGGCTTCATATGATTGAAATATATCTAATACCTATTCAAGGAGTCAAAAATATTTGGTAATTATTGCCAAAAAAAATGATTTGAAATGTTTTCATACACCACAAATCCCCTAAGAGACTATGACGGTTTTATCCTTTGATATGAAACAAGTTTGATTCAAGGGCTTCATAAGATTGAAATATATCTAATACCCATTCAATGAGTAAGAAATATTTGGTAATTATTCAAAACAAAAGAATTTGAAAGGTGTTCATACACCACAAATCGCCTAAGAGTCTATGACGGTTGTACCCTTTAATTGAATTGAGTTTCATCCAAGGGCGTCATATGCTTTAAATATATCTAATACCTATTCAAGGAATCATAAATATTTGGTAATTATTCACAACAGAATGATTTGAAAGGTGTTCATACACCACAAATCGCCTAAGAGACTATGACGGTTTTACCTTTTGACGTGAAATAAGTTTGATCCAAGGGCTTCATATGATTGAAATATATCTAATACTTATTTAAGGTGTCAAAAATATTTGGTAATTAAGCACTTAAAATGATTTTAAAGGTGTTCATACACCACAAATCCCCTAAGAGACTATGACGGTTTTACCCTTTGATTTGAATTGAGTTTGATACAAGGGCTTCAAATGCTTTATATATATCTAATACCTATTCAAGGACTCGAAAATATTTGGTAATTATTCCCAAAAAAACAGATTTGAAAGGTGTTCATACACCACAAATCCCCTAAGAGACTATGACGGTTTTATCCTTTGATATGAAATAAGTTTGATTCAAGGGCTTCATATGATTGAAATATATATTCAAGGAGTAAGAAATATTTGGTAATAATTCAAAACAAAATAATTTGAAAGGTGTTCATACACCACGAATCGCCTAAGAGTCTAGGACGGTTGTACCCTTTAATTGAATTGAGTTTGATCCAAGGGCTTAATATGCTTTAAATATATCTAATACCTATTCAAGGACTCATAAATATTTGGTAATTATTCACTAAAGAATGATTTGAAAGGTGTTCATACACCACAAATCCCCTAAGAGACTATGACGGTTTTACCCTTTGATTTGAATTGAGTTTGATCCAAGGGCTTCATATGCTTTAAATATATCTGATACCTATTCAGGGACTCAAAAAATTTGGTAATTATTCACAAAAAAATTATTTGAAAGATTTTCATACACCACAAATCGCCTAAGAGACTATGACGGTTTTACCTTTTGATATGAAATAAGTTTGATCCAAGGGCTTCATATGATTGAAATATATCTAATACCTATTCAAGGAGTCAAAAATATATGGTAATTATTGCCAAAAAAAATGATTTGAAATGTTTTCATACACCACAAATCGCCTAAGAGACTATGAAGGTTTTATCTTTTGATATGAAATAAGTTTGATCCAAGGGCTTCATATGCTTTAAATAGATCTAATACCTATTTAAGTACTAAAAAATATTTGGCAATTATTCACAACAAAATGATTTGAAAGGTGTTCATACAACACAAACCGCCTAAGAGACTATGACGGTTTTACACTTTGATATGAAATAAGTTTGATCCAAGGGCTTCATATGTTTGAAATATATCTAATACCTATTCAAAGATTCAAAAATATTTGTTAATTATTCACAACAAAATAATTTGAAGGGGTTCATTCACCATAAATCGCCTAAGAGACTATGACGGTTTTACCATTTGATTTGAAATAAGTTTGATCCAAGGGCTTCATATGATAGAAATATATCTAATACTTGTTCAAGGAGTCAAAAATATTTGGTAATTAAGCACAAAAAATGATTTGAAAGGTGTTCATACAATACAAATGCCCTAAGAGAGTATGACGGTTTTACCCTTTTATTTGAATTGAGTTTGATCCAAGGACTTCATATGATTTAAAAAGATCTAATACCTATTCCTGGAGTCAAAAATATTTGGTAATTAACCACAAAAAATGATTTGAAAGGTGTTCATACACCACAAATCCCCTAAGAGACTATGACGGTTTTATCCATTGATATGAAACAAGTTTGATTCAAGGTCTTCATAAAATTGAAATATATCTAATACCCATTCAATGAGTAAGAAATATTTGGTAATTATTCAAAACAAAAGAATTTGAAAGGTGTTCATACACCACAAATCGCCTAAGAGTCTATGACGGTTGTACCCTTTAATTGAATTGAGTTTCATCCAAGGGCTTCATATGCTTTAAATATATCTAATACCTATTCAAGGACTCATAAATATTTGGTAATTATTCACTGAAGAATGATTTGAAAGGTGTTCATACACCACAAATCCCCTAAGAGACTATGACGGTTTTACCCTTTGATTTGAATTGAGTTTGATCCAAGGGCTTCATATGCTTTAAATATATCTGATACCTATTCAGGGACTCAAAAAATTTGGTAATTATTCACAAAAAAATTATTTGAAAGATTTTCATACACCACAAATCGCCTAAGAGACTATGACGGTTTTACCCTTTGATATGAAATAAGTTTGATCCAAGGGCTTCATATGATTGAAATATATCTAAAACCTATTCAAGGAGTCAAAAATATTTGGTAATTAAGCATAAAAAATGATTTGAAAGGTGTCCATACACCACAAATCTCCTAAGAGACTATGACGGTTTTGCCCTTTGATTTGAATTGAGTTTGATCCAAGGGCTTCCTAAGCTTTAAATATATCTAATACCTATTCAGGGACTCAAAAATATTTGGTAATTATTCACAAAAAATGATTTGAAAGATTTTCATACACCACAAATCGCCTAAGAGACTATGACGGTGTTACCTTTTGATATGAAATAAGTTTGATCCAAGGGCTTCATATGATTGAAATATATCTAATACCTATTCAAGGATTCAAAAATATTTGGTAATTATTGCCAAAAAAAATGATTTGAAATGTTTTCATACACCACAAATCGCCTAAGAGACTATGAAGGTTTTATCTTTTGATATGAAATAAGTTTGATCCAAGGGCTTCATATGCTTTAAATAGATCTAATACCTATTTAAGTACTAAAAAATATTTGGCAATTATTCACAATAAAATGATTTGAAAGGTGTTCATACAACACAAACCGCCTAAGAGACTATGACGGTTTTACCCTTTGATATGAAATAAGTTTGATCCAAGGGCTTCATATGTTTGAAATATATCTAATACGTATTCAAAGATTCAAAAATATTTGTTAATTATTCACAACAAAATAATTTGAAGGGGTTCATTCACCATAAATCGCCTAAGAGACTATGACGGTTTTACCATTTGATTTGAAATAAGTTTGATCCAAGGGCTTCATATGATAGAAATATATCTAATACTTGTTCAAGGAGTCAAAAATATTTGGTAATTAAGCACAAAAAATGATTTGAAAGGTGTTCATACAATACAAATGCCCTAAGAGAGTATGACGGTTTTACCCTTTTATTTGAATTGAGTTTGATCCAAGGACTTCATATGATTTAAAAAGATCTAATACCTATTCCTGGAGTCAAAAATAATTGGTAATTAACCACAAAAAATGATTTGAAAGGTGTTCATACACCACAAAATCGCCTAAGAGACTATGATGGTTTTACCCTTTGTTATGAAATACGTTTGATTCAAGGGCTTCATATGATTGAAATATATCTAAAAGCTATTCAAGGAGTTAATAATATTTGGTAATTAAATCATACACCACAAATCCCCTAAGAGACTATGACATGATTTGAATTGAGTTTGATCCAAGGGCTTCATATGCTTTAAATATATCTAATACCTATTCAAGGACTCAAAAATATTTGGTAATTATTCCCAAAAAATGATATGAAAGGTTTTCATACACCCCAAATCTCCTAAGAGACTATGACGGTTTTACCCTTTGATATGAAATAAGTTTGATCCAAGGGTTTCATATGCTTTAAATAAATCTAATACCTATTTGAGAACTAAAAAATATTTGGCAATTATTCACAACAAAATGATTTGAAAGGTGTTCATACTACACAAATCGCCTAAGAGACTATGACAGTTTTACCCTTTGATATGAAATAAGTTTGATCGAAGGGCTTCATATGATTGAAATATATCTAATACCTATTCAAGGAGTCAAAAATATTTGGTAATTATTCACAATAAAATAATTTGAAGGTGTTAATACACCACAAATCGCCTAAGAGACTATGACGGTTTTACCATTTGATTTGAAATAAGTTTTATCCAAGGGCTTCATATGATTGAAATATATCTAATACCTGTTCAAGGAGTCAAAATATTTGGTAATTAAGCACAAAAAATGATTTGAAAGGTGTTCATACACCACAAATCCCCTAAGAGACTATGACGGTTTTGCCCTTTGATTTGAATTGAGTTTGATCCAAGGGCTTCAAATGCTTTAAATATATCTAATACCTATTCAAGGACTAAAAAATATTTGGTAATTAAGCACAAAAAATGATTTGAAAGATGTTCATACAACATAAATCCCCTAAGAGACTATGACGGTTTTACCCTTTGATTTGAATTGAGTTTGATCCAAGGACTTCATATGATTTAAAAAGATTTAATACTTATTCCTGGAGTCAAAAATATTTGGTAATTAACCACAAAAAATGATTTGAAAGGTGTTCATACACCACAAATCTCCTAAGAGACTATGACGGTTTTATCCTTTGATATGAAATAAGTTTGATCCAAGGGCTTATTACCAAATATTTTTGAGTACTTGAATAGGTATTAGATATTTTTAAATCATATGAAGCCCGTGGATCAAACTCAATTCAAATTAAAGGGTAAAACTGTCATAGTCTCTTAGGCGATTTGTGGTGTATGAACACCATTCAAATTATTTTGTTGTGAATAATTACCAAATATTTTTGAGTTCTTGAATAGGTTTTAGATATATTTAAATTATTTTCGCACGATAATAAATACTAGATATTAATACATAAAAAGTAAACTTATTTTCCACTTAACATCACAAAACTTAAACTATTACTTTAAACATTAAACATAATTCAAAAGTAGTACTTGCAAGTTTGTAAAATAATGATCATAACACTATTCACAAACACTATTCATGTCATAGTAAAACAAAACTTATGCATACTTATAGAAAACTACTACGTAGCTTTAATTTGTGCAAAAGATGATCATCAAATGGCATATAACATGCTCATAGTACTATTCATAGTTATTATTCATTGCACTAGTATACAAATTTTGTGTAAGGTGATGAGAATTGTTTTAATTTGCCTTAATTTTCATAACCAAGTTTATTTTTCAACAGTCTACTAAGATTGCTCCCAGGACGAGGCCGTTGAGACCGATTAATTGATTATGAAGGCAGAAGCGGTTGATAATATAATTAACTTGAAATTTGAAATAGTTTTTAAAATAAAATTGTCGTCGAAATAATTAAACGACTAAACATTTGACAGAAATTTAAATTAAAAAACAGAGATATGAGTAGAATAACTCACTTTGATATATGATTGGAATAAATTATACAAAAGATGAACAAACTAGTATTTGATTTTTGGCGTAAGGCCTTTGTATAGGTTTTTGTGATTTTTTGATGGAAAATTGATAAGAATAATCCGACCTTTGGCCGGTCTTCCATCAGTGGTACCATCTTCATTTAATCCAGGTATAATCCCACCTTTGACACCCATATTCTCTCATTGGTATGGAATGATGGCAACCTGTTTGACCGGCCAAAATGACCGTTGACTTTTTTAAAAAAAATAAAAACTTAACAAAAAAAAGGAAAACCCCCAGCCCAGCCCCACCCCCATTCCCTCCCCCTGTCCACACTACTGCCACCCCACCCCCCACCCCCATTTCCTTCCCCTGCCCCCACTGCCACCACGTGCCACCCCACCCCCTCCCCTTCACCCCCTCGAGATAACCGGCGACCGGCAGCCAGCAGCCGGGGATCATTTATTTCTTCTCCTCTTCACCCCCTTGAGCTCATCGGCAGCGACCACAACCTCGCCCCACTCTCTCTGTCTTTCTCTTGCCGCCAGCCTTGCCAGCGACCACGGCCGTCTTCTCTTGCTTCGAAAACCCAACCCAATGCTACCCCCTTCAAATACGGTGGTCACAGTGTCGTTTTTGGCGGTGGTTAGGGTTTTGACGTTTTGTGGTGGTTAATTGAAGGGGAGGCAACAAGAGATGGGGAGGGTGGCAGTGGAAGAGGAGACAGCGAGGGAGGGGAGGCTGGCAGGGGAAGGGGGAGGGTGGTAGGGGAAGTGGTGGCAGCGGGGGAGGGGAGGGTGGTAGGGAAGGGGGAGGGTGGCAGGGGAAGGGGAGGGGTGGCAGCGGGGGAGGGGGAGGGTGGCAGGGGAAGGGGAGGGGAGGGGTGGGTTTTTTTTATGTTTATTTTATTTATTAAATATGATTTAAAATTTTAAGTTTAAACTATACTTAATTAGCTATTAATCACATAATTAGGAAGATTACCTGTAATTGTAGGTCACCAACAGGTGACGGACCATTCAGAGAATATTGATGTCAAAGGTGGGATTATACCTGGATTAAATGAAGGTGGTACCACTGATGGAAGACCGGCCAAAGGTCGGATTATTCTTATCAATTTTTCCTTTTTGATTGAAAAGAAAATGTATATGATCTACTATTTTGATTCTACGGAGAAACTTATGAAAGTATTACAAAGATACTACTATTTGGTGTTTTGGAGAGCTTGATGTTGTTTTGTGTTGTTGGTTGTGTGTTGTTGTTCTTCCGTCAACTTCTTTTGAAGCCTTTTATAGTGAACAATTGCATGCCATTTACTGTTGATTATTTTGTTGCATATGATATTTGATGTACATGTTGCTATGTTGATTCATCATCATTAAGCATGAGTCATAGGCTTGTCTTGGCATTTGTACAAAGTTTCATCAATATGTTGATACGTGGTGCGGTGCTTGAACAGTGCCGCATCCGTTTTGCTTGACAGTTGTCTACTTTTCGGTCTACTTTGTCATATTTTTCTTCGACTGATACGTCCAAAAAACACCGTTTTGAAATTTGAACATGCAGAAAAAGCGTTAGTAAATTTTTTTGTCCCGAATTTTTGGCAAAGTGAAAAATCACTTAGCGGGATCTTTATTTATTTATATATTTTTACATTGCCCTAATTTTTGCCAGGTAAAACCTACGGGCTTTTATTTTTTACATCTTCATAAATCTTTGAAAAGTAAATTTTTCCGTCGTTGGAAAGAAATTTTTACTGCATATATGGATCTTGGGAATAAGGTCCTCCAAACGGATCATTTGAGGAGAGTGAATTGATGAATCAGAGGAATTATCTGACGATTGAGTCATAAGTTGTGTCTTTCTTTTGAGTAATTTAATTTCTTGTTTGAGAAGCTCGATCTCTGAAATATAGTTATCCTCTGGTTTCTTGATTTCTTTGTCTTTTCTTGGAGTTGGAGGTTTTGGAACATCCTTCACTGCCTTGACTAACTGATTGCTCATAAACATATGACTTTGAACTACTTTGAGGGAACAAAATTTTTCTATAGCAAATTTTTTCCACCATTTGATTTTAAACTCTCGAACTAATAACATTGGAAATGGAGGTGGATACCATTGAGCAATATTGTAAGCTCATCTTATTATCCATGGAACACCAAATTCTTTGTGAAATAATATTTCTGTGGAATATGGACTTCCATTATGTATGTGTAGAGAAAAAATTATAAGATTTTTTGATTTCCGCTGGCCAAATTTGTTGGGTAGTCCCAAAATAATACCACCATTCGTAGAACCAAATGGGAAAATTAGAGGTACATTGAGGACAAAAACTGATAAACCATGAGTGATTAAATCCTCGAATAAAAAATGCTCGATACCATGCCATCTGATAATCAACATAATTATACTCTTGTGGATGATATGGAACTAAGAATTCCTTAGGAGCATAAACTGATACCCATTCTGATTGAGGGATAATTTTCTTAATTTTGCATTTTGAATATACAGTGATTGAGGCTCTTTCAGTATGTTCAATCTCAGCTGATTTGGTGTCAACGAGTATAAACTCATAGAACTTTTGGGTTTTGTATGAGGCTTCTGGTTTATAATGAATGTTTGTGGGGAAAAGAGTACTAGTAAATCTAATAATTTCAGGGATTTGAGGGGTTTCTTTGAAGCGAGTAAGAAACATATGTTCCTTACTAGTTTTGGTAATATAATTATGAGTATCTGTGTTTGGATTTTGAGTGTTTGAATTTGAAGTTGAGGCTTGAGGTGGATATTTTACGGCTTGTGAATAGGTTAGAGGCAGAAAGTCTTGAAATGCCTCAAATTTATTGGAGGTAGATGGCTTATCTTTTGAGGGATGGAGGTTTTGAATTTTCTTTACATAATCCTCTGGCTTTTGGACACCTTTGCCTTTGTCGTTGTATTGACTCATTTTGCTTCCTGAAAAATTAAACTTTATTAAGATTTTCTTTACCTTGTAAGAATTCTCTTGTTAGAAAATTTGGAAGAGAATTAGCTTCTCCTTTTATATATTCAATTTGAAAATAAAAAATGGATAAAATAGCTTGCCATCTAGCAAAGATTTGTTTCGAAACAATATTTTGAACATCTTTTTGTAAAATTTCTTTTGCAGATTTACAATCTATACGTAGTAAAAAGGTTTTGTTATATAAATCATCCTGAAATTTTGAAATGCAAAGGACAATAGATAAAATTTCTTTCTTAATGGTGGAATAATTTTTTTGAGGTCCAAGCCAAATACCTGAATGAAACCTAACTATTTGTTCAGTTTTACTATTACGAAGTTTTTGCTTAAGTATTCCCCCATATCCTATTTCAGAAGCATCTGTTTCAACTATCATAAAAGCTTAAGGATGTGGAAGTCCTAGGCATGGGAGTGATTTAACCTTTTCCTTTAAAATCTTAACAGTTTGAGTATGTTCGTCTGACCATGCAGGAGGATTTTTTTGTAGTCTTTTAAAGAGACATGAACAATATTGTCTTAAATTGCGAAAAAAGTCAGCAATATAATTAAGACAACCGAAAAACCTTTGAAGTTGATTTTTATCTTTTCTTTCGTTTGGAAATTTATCAGCAAATTCTATTTCTCTATTAATAGGTTTTATAGTACCTTGGTAAATATCATGTCCTAAAAATCTTATTCTAGTTTGAAATAATTTCATTTTTGGAAATGATACTACTAAGCCATTCTTTTTGATAATATGTAAAAACGTATTTAGATGCTTGAAATGTTGTTGTAATGAATTTGAAAAAACCAATACATCATCAATATAGACTATAATATATTGAGTATAAGGATTAAAAATATCATTCATATTATTTTGAAATTCTGAAGGGGCGTTTTTTAGTCCAAAAGGCATAACATTCCATTCATATTGTCCAAAGGGGACATTAAAAGCAGTTTTATATCTATCCTTTTCTTCTATTTGGATTTGCCAAAATCCACTTTTCATGTCAAATTTAGAAAATATTTTTGCATTATAAAGTCGACTCAATAAATCCTTTTTATTGGGAATTGGATATCTAATCCACTGTAAAACTATATTAAGGGGTTTGTAATTAATAACTAATCTAGGGACTCCTCTTTCTTTCTCTGCCTGGTTCAAGACATAAAATGCTGCACAACTCCAGGGAGATTTAGAAGGTCTACTTAACTTTTTATCTAATTGATACATATGGAATTAGGCAAATGAGAGCATTAAGATTACGAAAGAAATAGAAGAAAATCGATAACTATCCGTGTTCGTAAAAACGAACTACCACCACTTCCTCCAACCAAAGAACCACCAAACTAAAGGTTATATTATGGCAAAGTAGCCTCTAATAATAACCCACTTTAATTTCTAACAATCGAATCAACGTAAGATTGCAAGAAATTAAAGATTTAATACAAAGATCAAAACTGATCCGGAAAATAACCTAGCACACAGCATCGGTTTTTAATAGTTTTCAATACTCAAATGAATTCCAAATTATGATTATGATACCTTGTTACAAACTAGACTTATAAGGCTACATCATACCAAAAAATGACATTATTTCGTTGTCATTTGCTATACTAAAAAAAGAAAAGAAAATGACATTGCTGAAAAACGTGTCAGTTTTCAGCACCCTTCTAGAAACAGGCTAAGATGACCTAATGGCTTATCTAATACACAAAAAAGGGCGGTGGAACATTAATATAGACATAAAATGGAAGTTAACCACCAAGTTACACATCATTTGGCCAAATAAATGCTGCTGCCCAGATCAGTTGAAAAAAAACGTAGGTTCACGTCAGCCAGCAACAGATCAGCATATCTCTTCCTTAAACTCTGAATTCTCATTAGTATGGTTACATTTGAGAAAGGAACGGTTTCCAACTAGAAGAAAGAATAAACTTATGCCTCGAAGTGATGGACCGTTCAAAGTGCTCGAAAGGATCAACAATAATGCCTACAAGATCGAGATAACGAACAATATTATAAAAAACCTTTCAAAAAAACCATACGGCAACCAAAGAAAATGTTGGATCCAAAACGAACAATTCATTGTTATACTTGTGGTCGAGTAGGTCATAAGTCTAATGAATGTACTATGAAGCAAAAAATCAGTGAATTATGTGGTGATGACACAAATCTTCAACAAAAATATTAGCTTTATGTATTTTAGAAAATCCTACAAATCAAAGTATTTCAAGCTCAAACGAAAATGATTATATTCTTCAAATAAAATCAGAAGATGATTCTGATTGCTCAAAAGATTCTTCTCCATTTTGTCAAAAAGGATGTTGCAACAATATTTGCATTATTTCCAAAACCAATAATGAAAAAGAATTCTTATCAAAACTTTTTCAACAAAATTATCATTTTCGAAAAGAATATATATTACTCATTAAATTTATGCCCCCACAGATGGATTTGGCAACTTATATCGCATCAATGGAATCACAAAAAAGGAAGGAGAAGCAAGAAGAAAGACATGCTCTCATCATAGGAACCCAACATCTACTAAACAAACTTTCTCCATCTACCAAACAACTATCTCAAGACCTGATACAAGCCTCAAAAACCTTTGATCGAGAAAAACTCGTATATAGAACCTATAAGATGGTATGTAAATTCTATATATACGAGCTAAACCTCCACATTCTTCTACTCCCTTATGACCTCCAAGACTTCATCATAGACAAAATTCAAACAATCCAATTCAAAAATTGGTATAGAGAGTACTTAATTAATGATGAAGTCTACGAAGTGGATATCTCACGAATTTGGGGAATTCCATTAAGTTTTTTTGGTTCTCGAGGACTCGGAGGAATGCTTTTGCCAGTCAACAATATTGAAGCTGATGATCCATACATCTTAAGTTGGAAATATGGAATTATATACAAGTTCACTGGGCTACCACATCCTAGAGCAGACTTTTTCAAGGAGATGACAAAATTTCAACAATATATCTTCTCAAAAGCATACTATCTCCAAAGACAAGAATGGATCTATGAAGGAATAATATGTGCCAACATTGAGCTAGATAATGGCAAAATTAAACCTGCGCATTATCTAATCACTCTCAATGTCCCTAGTAAAGTCCAGTACGTGGCTACAAACAAATTATTAGATCCAACTGAAGCAAGAGCAACCGGATTCTATCGCATGTTAGAAAGAATTCAAAGTATTATGGATCTCATAGAACAATATATATCCATCTATATTCATTCATTATGGCAAGACTACTGTTATTATCCCGACATTGTTATCTGACCACTTTACTACGACGATTGATCGATCAGAACCTATTGATCAATACCTAGCTCAAATCAGGAAAATTTCTTTCCAACGATGGAAATATTTACTTTTCAAAAATTTATGAAGAAGTAAAAATTAATAGCCCGCAGGTTTTACCTGGCAAAAATTAGGGCAATGTAAAAATATATAAATAACTAAAGATCCCGCTAAGTGATTTTTCACTTAGTTTTACCCTTTGATTTGAATTGAGTTTGATCCAAGGGCTTCATATGCTTTAAATATATCAAATTACTATTCAAGGACTCAAAAATATTTGGTAATTATTCCCAAAAAAATGATTTGAGAGGTTTTCATACACCCCAAATAGCCTAGGAGATTATGACGGTTTTACCCTTTGATATGAAAAAGTTTGATCCAAGGGCTTCATATGCTTTAAATAGATATAATACCTATTTAAGGACTAAATTTTTTTTGGCAATTATTCACAACAAAATGATTTGAAAGGTGTTCATACAACACAAATAGCCTAAGAGACTATGATGGTTTTACCCTTTGATATGAAATAAGTTTGATCGAAGGGCTTCATATGATTGAAATATATCTAATACCTATTCAAGGAGTCAAAAATATTTGGTAATTATTCACAACAAATTAATTTGAAGGTGTTCATACACCACAAATCGCCTAAGAGTCTATGACGGTTTTACCATTTGATTTCAAATAAGTTTTATCCAAGGGCTTCATATGATTGAAATATATCTAATACCTGTTCAAGGAATCAAAAATATTTGGTAATTAAGCACAAAAAATGATTTGAAAGGTGTTCATACAACACAAATCCCCTAAGAGACTATGACGGTTTTACCCTTTGATTTGAATTGAGTTTGATCAAAGGACTTCATATAATTTAAAATCATCTAATACCTATTACAGAAGTCAAAAATATTTGGTAATTAACCATAAAAAATGATTTGAAAGGTGTTTATACACCAAATCCCCTAAGAGACTATGACGGTTTTATCCTTTGATATGAAATAAGTTTGATCCAAGGGATTCATATGCTTTAAATATATCTAATACCTAATCAAGGACTCAAAAATAATTGGTAATTATTCCTAACAGAATGTATTTGAAAGGTGTTCATACACCACAAATCGCCTAAGAGACTATGACGGTTTTACCCTTTGATTTGAATAGAGTTTCTTCCAAGGACTTCATATGCTTTAAAAAGATCTAATACCTATTCAAGGACTCAAAAATATTTGGTAATTATTCACAACAAAATTATTTGAAAGGTGTTGATACACCACAAACCTCCTAAGAGACTATGACGATTTTACCTTTTGATTTCAAATAAGTTTGATCCAAGGGCTTCATATAATAGAAATATATCTAATACCAATTCAAGGAGTCAAAAATATTTGGTAAATAAGCACAAAAAATGATTTGAAAGGTGTTCATACACCAAAAATCCCCTAAGAGACTATGATGGGTTTACCCTTTGATTTGAATTGAGTTTGATCCAAGGGCTTCATATGCTTTAAATATATCTAATACCTATTCAAGGAATCAAAAATATTAGGTAATTATTCCCAAAAAAATGATTGGAAAGGTTTTCATTGACCACAAATCGCCTAAGAGACTATGAGGGTTTTGTAATACCCCGAATTTTCAAAGCTTATTTTATTATTTCTTAAGCTTTAATATTATTTTCCACTTAAATTTATCTACCGATAATTCAAGTTTATTTTATAATAATGTTTATTATAAATGATTTCATTTAGTTTTTGAATTAATAATGTTTATTAAAAATGATTTATTTAGTTTTGAATTATTTAGTGATTCTATTTAAATGATTTGATTTAAATATATTCTTTTTACAAACTAATTGTTTATTTTATTATTTCTATTAATTTAATTATTATTGAAATATTTACTTGGTTGTGGGCATTCTTATTCAAATCATTGTCCATCCACATTGACAAAAACCCATTGAGAGTCCAACCCAAACAAATACCAAAGTCTAAGTACCTTAGCCCAAAAAAAAAAAGAAAAGAAAATAAAAAATAAAAACACCAAAATCAAAAAACAAAAGTCTGATTCACTCCTTCTTCAACCTTCCTCCCTCCTTCATGTGACTACAACAGATTTCATCAACACTTCAGCTAAAACTTAGGAAAATCTGAGCAAAGTAGTCAAAACAATATCAGATTTTCAAATTCAAAGATCTTCACCATTGATGGAGTTTGACTCCAAGCTCAAAAATCTGACCCAATTCCTCTATAAATACTGAGCTACACCCATCCAATTACTCAAGCAACCCACTACATTCTAAGGTTGCTTCAATTTCTCCCTCTTCTCTTTCAATTTCTGATTTTAATGTTGAAAATAAAAGAAATTTTTTTACAAATTTCACCACCAACTGAACCACTTCGCACCACCCCTGACTCGCCGAAACAACCGCCTGACCACCACAAACTTCGCCCCTCCCTGAGCCACCTTCGCCACCCAGCTGCGCCGCACCACCACCACCCAATCCTCCTTCTCCTCCTTGTTCGCTGCCCTGTGCGCGCAGCCACCACGCACCCTCGTCGGTTGCTTGCGGCAGCCGCGAACCGCCCCATCCCACCGTGAAAACCCCAACGAGCCGCCCTCCTCCTTTCTTCCTCCTCCTCCTCCCCCTGCTCCTCCCTTCTTCTTCCTCCTCCTCTGTTTTTCCCCTGTTCTCCCTTCTCGCTGAAACTGATTCAGTGAATCAGTTTTTCCCCTCCCCTTCTTTTAAGTTTTATTTGTTATTAAAATAAAGATAAAGTATTTTCTTTACTTATTAAAATTAATTGGTTGCTTAATGATGTTTGACTTAGTCTTTAATGACCTAAACATATTTCTTATGTTTATAAAATAAAGTTAGTTTTCTATATTTAGAATAATTGTTTAAGTTAATAAAAATTAAAAGTTTAAGTAATCTCTAAGTACTTAAAATGATTTTTTTATAAATAATTTGAAACCATAAACTTTGATTTATGAAACTCTTTTAAAGTAATTAATAAATTTTATTTAAGTTATTTGAATTATTTAAGTTATTTATTTTATAAATAAAATAAAAGGGTTATTTAGGAAACTAATTTTAGATCCCGTTTAATTGTAGATTCCGATCTAGTAGAAGAAGATTATCAAGAGTGCGATCAACTCGTGGCTTAACTTCGGGCACGCTTCAAGAGGTAATTTTCGATGTCCATCTAAACATAGATCCCGTAGTATAAAATAATTTAAATACGTGACTATGTGATTAGAAATATGGATCATAATTATGGAACCATTATGGATTATTATAACTATTGACCTAACTGCGGATTATGAATACGATTAGTACGATGACTAATGACTATGGATTATGGATATGGATCATGAACATGGACTATGGACTATGACAATGATTATCATAGCATCGTTAACTTCGTAATTAAAATAACGACTTAATCTTTTATCCTCGGCTTTTGTTTAATTAAAGATTAATATTGTTATTATTGTTATTATTATTATTATTATTATTATTATTATTATTTATTATGAATACTATTATCACTAGTATTATTATCGTTATTATTATTATTATCATTATCATTGTTACCATGCTATTATCGTTATTAAAAGTTTGAAAATAAAAATTGATAATGGATTGGTTATAAATTGGAAAATGATGGATTATTAAATTTACTAGTGATGGTTTGTATATGAATGAAAATGGGCTTTTTGGATAAGCCGTGAATAAATTGAGTTATGGATGTGGGAATGAATATACTCGTACTTGGTTAAATAAGATGATGTATATGTGATTTAAGTGATGACTTTCATAAAATATATTAATCACTTAAAGTGGAATATCGAAAAGAAGTGATGAACAGGTTGCCCTGTATGGGAGGTTCAGCGGCCACCTACAGGTTTTCTAGTTACTATGCTGATTTTTCTGTTATTGTCTTCCTTCTATCTTGATGTGTTCCAAGTTGGAAGGGGTGTGCACACTAGGGACTCTGTTTTATGGCCAATTTGATTTTGTGGGTAGATTTACGTGGTGTATCACCGGCCCACATGTGAGTGGATTTACGTGGTGTATCACCGGCTCACATTAGCAAGTGGATTTACGTGGTGTATCACCGGCTTGCTAGAGTTCTCCTTCCCTTTCGTAAATGAATTGGAATATTATATTGATGTGACTTTTAACTGTATATGTTTATGTGCAAAGCTTTTCAACTCGACATATATATTATTTTCAATTATTTTAACTTAAGTACTTTACGGGATGGAGTTGGAATTACTCAGTTTATCTGATTTTTGGGAGCTTGTCTCTCTTGTCTTTTTCAATGTTCATTTGCAGGTGGGTGATCGAGGGGAAATTTGAGAGATCAACTAGAAGTTGTCATCCACCTAGTTTAATATTATTTTTGCTTCCGCTGGAACTCTGAAACTCGTAGTATTTAGTACTTAACGAATAATTTCATTTTGGTTGTAAGGATTAATTAAGTTTGGAATGAATAGGTTTTAGTTACTTAGCCTTGCACTTAATTCCAAGGAGTTGCGTGCGGCGGTAACGCTCCATCCGAATGGAACCCTCGTTGATTTCCCCTCAAACGAGTTTTATTTATATTAAAAAGGGTTCGGTTTGGGCGGGGTGTTACAGGTTTTACCCTTTGATATGAAATAAGTTTGATCCAAGGGCTTCATATGATTGAAATATATCTAATACCTATTCAAGTAGTAAAAAATATTTGGTATTTAAGCAATAAAATGATTTGAAAGGTGTTCATACACCACAAATCCCCTAAGAGACTATGACGATTTTACCCTTTGATTTGAATTGAGTTTGATCCAAGGGCTTCATATGCTTTAAATATATCTAATACCTATTTAAGGGCTCAAAAATATTTGTTAAGTATTCACAAAAAAAAGGATTTGAAAGGGTTTCAAACACCACAAATCGCCTAAGAGACTATGACGGTTTTACCCTTTGATATGAAATAAGTTTGATCATACCTACTCGAGGAGTCAAAAATATTTGGTAATTAAGCACAAAAAATGATTTTAAAGGTGTTAATACACCACAAATCCCCTATGAGACTATGACGGTTTTACCCTTTGATTTGAATAGAGTTTCTTCTAAGGACTTCATATGCTTTAAAAAGATCTAATACCTATTCAAGGAATCAAAAATATTTGGTAATTATTCACAACAAAATGATTTGAAAGGTGTTGATACACCACAAACCGCCTAAGAGACTATGATGATTTTACCTTTTGATTTCAAATAAGTTTTATCCAAGGGCTTCATATAATTGAAATATACCTAATACCAATTCAAGGAGTCAAAAATATTTGGTAAATAAGCACAAAAAATGATTTGAATGGTGTTCATACACCAAAATCCCCTAAGAGGCTATGACGGGTTTACCCTTTGATTTTAATTGAGTTTGATCCAAGGGCTTCATATGCTTTAAATATATCTAATACCTATTCAAGGACTCAAAAATATTAGGTAATTATTCCCAAAAAATGATTTGAAAGGTTTTCATACACCACAAATCGCCTAAGAGACTATGATGGTTTTACCCTTTGATATGAAATAAGTTTGATCAAAGGGCTTCATATGATTGAAATATATCGAATACCAATTCAAGGAATAACAAATATTTGGTAATTATTCACAACAAAATAATTTCAAGGTGTTCATACACCATAAATCGCCTAAGAGACTATGACGGTTTTACCATTTGATTTGAAATAAGTTTCATCCAAGGGCTTCATATGATTGAAATATATCTAATACCTGTTCAAAGAGTCAAAAGTATTTTGTAATTAAGCACAAAAAATGATTTGAAAGGTGTTCATACACCACAAATCCCCTAAGAGACTATGATGGTTTTACCCTTGATTTGAATTGAGTTTGATCCAACGACTTCATATGCTTTAAATATATCTAATACCTATTCAAGAAGTCAAAAATATTTTGTAATTAAGCAAAAAAAATGATTTGAAAGGTGTTCATACACCACAAATCTCCTAAGAGACTATGACAGTTTTAACCATTAATTTGAATAGAGTTTCATCTAAGGACTTCAAATGCTTTAAAAAGATCTAATACCAATTCAAGGACTCAAAAATATTTGGTCTTTATTCCCAACAAAATGATTTGAAAGGTGTTCATACACCACAAACCGCCTAAGAGACTATGACGATTTTACCTTTTGATTTGAATCAAGTTTTATCCAAGGGCATCATATGATTGAAATATACCTAATACATGTTCAAGGAGTCAAAAATATTTGGTAATTAAGCACAAAAAATGATTTCAAAGGTGTTCATACACCACAAATGCCCTAAGAGACTATGACGGTTTTAGGCTTTGATTTGAATTGAGTTTGATCTAAGGACTTCATATGCTATAGAAAGATCTAATACCTATATAAGGACTCACAAATATTTGGTAATTAGTCCCAACAAAATGATTTAGAAGGTAGTCATTCACCACAAATCATCTAAGTGACTATGATGGTTTCACCCTATGATTTGAATTAAGTTGATCCAAGGGCTTCTTATGCTTTAACTATATCAAATACCTATTAAGGAATCAAAAATATTTGGTAATTATTCACAACAAAATACTTTTAAAGGTGTTCATACACCACAAATCGCCTAAGAGACTATGACGATTTTACCCTTTGATTGTAATTGAGTTTGATCCAAGGGCTTCATATGCTTTTAATATATCTAATACCTATTCAAGGACTCAAATTGTTTTGGTAATTATTCAATACAAAATGATTTGAAAGGTTTTCATACACCACAAATCGCCTAAGAGACTATGATGGTTTTACCCTTTGATATGAAATAAGTTTGATCCAAGGGCTTCATATGCTTTAAATAGATCTAATACCTATTTAAGGACTAAAAAAATATTCTGCAATTATTCACAACAAAATGATTTGAAAGGTGTTCATACAACACAAATCGCGTATGAGACTATGACGGTTTTACCCTTTGATATGAAATAAGTTTGATCCAAGGGCTTCATATGATTGAAATATATCTAATTCCTATTCAAGGAGTAACAAATATTTGGTAATTATTCACAACAAAATACTTTTAAAGGTGTTCATACACAACAAATCCCCTAAGAGACTATGACGGTTTTACCCTTTAATTGTAATTGAGTTTGATCCAAGGGCTTCATATGCTTTAAATATATCTAATACCTATTCAAGGACTCAAATTTTTTTGGTAATTATTCAATACAAAATGATTTGAAAGGTTTTCATACACCACAAATCGCCTAAGAGACTATGACGGTTTTACCCTTTGATATGAAATAAGTTTGTTCCAAGGGCTTCATATGATTGAAATATACCTAATACCAATTCAAGGAGTGAAAAATATTTGGTAATTAAGCATAAAAAATGATTTGAAAGGTGTTCATACACCAAAAATCGCTTAAGAGACTATGACGGTTTTATCCTTTGATTTGAATTTATTTAGATCCAAGGGCTTCATAAGCTTTAAATACATCTAATACCTATTCAATAATAATATTTGCTAATTATTCCCAAAAGAATGATTTGAAAGGTTTTCATACAACACAAATCGCCTAAGAGACTGTGACGGTTTTACCCTTTGATATGAAATAAGTTTGATCCAAGGGATTCATATGATTGACATATATCTAATAACAATTCAATGACACAAAAATATTTGGTAATTATTCACAACAAAATATTTTGAAAGCTTTTCATACACCACATTTTGCCTAAGAGACTATGACGGTTTTACCCTTTGATATGAAATAAGTTTAATCCAAGGGCTTCATATGATTCAAATATATCTAATACCTATTCATAGACTCAAAAATATTTGCTAATTGGTCACAAAAAAATAATTTGAAAGGTGTTCATACACCACAAATCGCGTAAGAGACTATGAAGGTTTTACTCTTTGATTTGAATTGTGTTTTATTCAAGGGCTTCATATGCTTTATATATATCTAATACCTATTCAAGGATGAAAAATATTTGGTAATTAAGCACAAAAAATTATTTGAAAGTGTTCATACACAACAAATCGCCTAAGAGACTATGACGGTTTTACCCTTTGATATGAAATAAGTTTGATCCAAGGGATTCATATGCTTTAAATATATCTAATACCTATTTAGGGACTAAAAAAATATTTGGCAATTATTCACAACAAAATGATTTCAATGGTGTTCATACACCACAAATCGCCTAAGAGACTATGACGGTTTTACCCTTTGATATGAAATAAGTTTGATCCAAGGGCTTCATATGCTTTAAATAGATCTAATACCTATTTAATGACTAAAAAAATATTCTACAATTATTAACAACAAAATGATTTGAAAGGTGTTCATACAACACAAATGGCGTATGAGACTATGACGGTTTTACCTTTTGATATGAAATAAGTTTGATCCAAGGGCTTCATATGATTGAAATATATCTAATTCCTATTCAAGGAATATAAAATATTTGGTAATTATTCACAACAAAATTATTTGAAAGGTGTTCATAAATAACAAATCTCCTAGACTATGACGGTTTTACCCTTTAATTGTAATTGAGTTTGATCCAAGGGCTTCATATGCTTTAGATATATCTAAGACCTATTCAAGGACTCAAATTTTTTTGGTAATTATTCAATACAAAATGATTTGAAAGGTTTTCATACACCACAAATTGCCTAAGAGACTATGACGGTTTTACCCTTTGATATAAAATAAGTTTGATCTAAGGGCTTCATATGATTGAAATATACCTAATACCAATTCAAGGAGTGAAAAATATTTGGTAATTAAGCACAAAAAATTATTTGAAATGTGTCATACACCACAAATCACCTAAGAGACTATGACAGTTTTACCCTTTGATTTAAAATAAGTTTGATCCAAGTCTTTCATATTATTGAAATATACCTAATACCAATTCAAGCTGTGAAAAATATTTGGTAATGAAGCACAAAAAATGATTTGTAAGGTGTTCATACACCACATATCACCTAAGAGACTATGACGGTTAATCCCTTTGATTTGAATTAAGTTTGATCGAAGGGTTTCATATGATTGAAATATATCCAATAACTATTCACAGAGTCAAAAATATTTGGTTATTTTCACAACAAAAAAATTTGAAAGGTGTTCATTCACCACAAATCATCGAAGAGACTATGACGGTTTTACCCTTTGATTTGAAATAAGTTTTATGCAAGGGCTTCATATGATTGAAATATATCTAATACCTATTCAAGGAGTCAAAAATATTTGGTAATTAAGCACAAAAAGATATTTGAAAGGTGTTCATACACCACAATTGCCTAAGAGACTATGACGGTTTTACCCTTTGATTGGAAATAATTTTTATCAAAGTGCTTCATATGATTGAAATTATCTAATACCGATTCAAGGAGTCAAAAACATTTGGTAATTAAGCACAACAAATGATAAGAAAGATGTTCATACACCACAAATCGCCTAGGAGACTATAACGGTTTACCCTTTGATTTGAATAGAGTTTGATCCAAGGGCTTCATATGATTGAAATATACCTAATACCAATTCAAGGAGTCAGAAATATTTGGTAATTAAGCACAAAAAAGGATTTGAAAGGTGTTCATACATAAAAAATCGCCTAAGAGACTATGACGGTTTTACCCTTTGATTTGAATTGAGTCTGATCCAAGGACTTCATATGATTTAAAAAGATCTAATACCTATTCAAGGACTCAAAAAGATTTGGTAATTATTCCCAACAAAATGATTTGAAAGGTGTTCACTCACCACAAATCGCCTAAGAGACTATGACGGTTTTACCCTTTGATATGACATAAGTTTGATCCAAGGGCTTCCTATTGTTTAAATAGATCTAATACCTATTTAAGGACTAAAAACATATCTGGCAATTATTCACAACAAAATGATTTAAAAGGTGTTCATACAACACAAATCGCCTAAGAGACTACGACGATTTTACCCATTGATATGAAATAAGTTTGATCAGAGGGCTTCATATGATTGAAATATATCTAATACCTATTCATGGAATCAAAAATATTTGGTAATTATTCACAACAAAATAATTTGAAAGGGGTTCATACACCACAAATCGCATAAGAGACTATGACGAGTTTACCATTTGATTTGAATGGAGTTTGATCCAAGGGCTTCATATGCTTTAAATATATCTAATACCTATTCAAGGACTCAAAAATATTTGGTAATTATTCCCAACAAAATAATTTGAAAGGTGTTCATACACCACAAATCGCCTAAGAGACTATAACTGTTTTACCCTTTAATTTGAATGGAGTTTGATCCAAGGGCTTCATATGCTTTAAATATATCTAATACCTATTCAAGGACTCAAATATATTTGGTAAATATTCACAACCAAATGATTTGAAAGGTGTTCATTCACCACAAATCGCCTAAGAGACTATGACAGTTTTACCCTTTGATATAAAATAATTTTGATCCAAGGGATTCATATGATTGTAATATATCTAATACATATTCAAGGTGTCAAAAATATTAGGTAATTAACCACAAAAAATTATTGAAAGGAGTTCATACACCACAAATCCCCTAAGAGACTATGACGATTTTACCCATGATATGAAATAAGTTTGATCCAAGGGCTTTATGTTATTGAAATATATCTAATACTTATTAAAGAATTCAATAATATTTGGTAACTATTCACAACAAAATAATTTGAAAGGTGTTAATTCACCACAAATCGCCTCAGAGACTATGACGGTTTTACCCTTTTATTGGAATTGAGTTTTATTTGAGGGCTTCATATGCTTTAAATATATATAATACCTATTCAAGGACTCAAAAATATTTGGTAATTATTCCGAACATAATGATTTGGAAGGTATTCATAAACCACAAATCGCCTAAGAGACTATGACGGTTTTACCCTTTCATATGAAATAAATTTGATCCAAGGGCTTCATATGATTTAAATTGATCTAATACCTATTTAAGGACTAAAAAAATATTTGGCGATTATTCACAACAAAATGATTTGAAAGGTGTTCATACAACACAAATGGCCTAAGAGACTATGACGTTTTTACCCTTTGATATGAAATAATTTGATCCAAGGGCTTCATATGATTGAAAATATCTAATACCTATTCAAGGAGTCAAAAATAAATGGTAATTATTCACAGCAAAATAATTTGAAAGGTGTTCATACACAAAAAATCGCCTAAGAGACTATGACGGTTTTACCCTTTGATTTAAATTGACTTTGATCCAAGGGCTTAATATGTTTTAAATATATTTAATGCCTATTCAAGGACTCAAAAATATTTGGTAATTATTCACAACAAAATAAATTGAAAAGTGTTCATACACCACAATTCGTCTAAAAGACTATGACGGTTTTACCCTTTAATTTGAATTGAGTTTGATTCAAGGGCTTTATATGATTGGAATATATCTAATACGTATTCAAGGAGTCAAAAAAATTTTGTACCTAAGCACAAAAAATGATTTAAAGGTGTCCATACAACACAAATCCCCTAAGAGACTATGACGGTTTTACCCTTTGATTTGAATTGAGTCTGATCCAAGGACTTCATATGATTTAAAAAGATCTAATACCTATACAAGGACTCAAAAATATTTGGTAATTATTCCCAACAAAATGATTTGAAAGGTGTTCATTCACCACAAATCGCCTAAGAGACTATGACGGTTTTACCCTTTGATATGACATAAGTTTGATCCAAGGGCTTCCTATTGTTTAAATAGATCTAATACCTATTTAAGGACTAAAAACATATCTGGCAATTATTCACAACAAAATGATTTAAAAGGTGTTCATACAAAACAAATCGCCTAAGAGACTACGACGGTTTTACCCATTAATATGAAATAAGTTTGATCAGAGGGCTTCATATTATTGAAATATATCTAATACCTATTCATGGAATCAAAAATATTTGGTAATTATTCACAACCAAATAATTTGAAAGGTGTTCATGCACCACAAATCGCCTAAGAGACTATAACGGTTTTACCCTTTAATTTTAATTGAGTTTAAGGGCTTCATATGCTTTAAATATATCTAATGCCTATTCAAGGACTCAAAAATATTTGGTAATTATTCCCAGCAAAATAATTTGAAAGGTGTTCATACACCACAAATCGCCTAAGAGACTATAACTGTTTTACCCTTTAATTTGAATTGAGTTTGATCCAAGGGCTTCATATGCTTTAAATATATCTAATACCTATTCAAGGACTCAAATATATTTGGTAAATATTCATAACCAAATGATTTGAAAGGTGTTCATTCACCACAAATCGCCTAAGAGACTATGACAGTTTTACCCTTTGATATAAAATAATTTTGATCCAAGGGATTCATATGATTGTAATATATCTAATACATATTCAAGGTGTCAAAAATATTAGGTAATTAACCACAAAAAATTATTGAAAGGAGTTCATACACCACAAATCCCCTAAGAGACTATGACGATTTTACCCATGATATGAAATAAGTTTGATCCAAGGGCTTTATGTTATTGAAATATATCTAATACTTATTAAAGAATTCAATAATATTTGGTAACTATTCACAACAAAATAATTTGAAAGGTGTTAATTCACCACAAATCGCCTCAGAGACTATGACGGTTTTACCCTTTTATTGGAATTGAGTTTTATTTGAGGGCTTCATATGCTTTAAATATATATAATACCTATTCAAGGACTCAAAAATATTTGGTAATTATTCCGAACATAATGATTTGGAAGGTATTCATAAACCACAAATCGCCTAAGAGACTATGACGGTTTTACCCTTTCATATGAAATAAATTTGATCCAAGGGCTTCATATGATTTAAATTGATCTAATACCTATTTAAGGACTAAAAAAATATTTGGCGATTATTCACAACAAAATGATTTGAAAGGTGTTCATACAACACAAATGGCCTAAGAGACTATGACGTTTTTACCCTTTGATATGAAATAATTTGATCCAAGGGCTTCATATGATTGAAAATATCTAATACCTATTCAAGGAGTCAAAAATAAATGGTAATTATTCACAGCAAAATAATTTGAAAGGTGTTCATACACAAAAAATCGCCTAAGAGACTATGACGGTTTTACCCTTTGATTTAAATTGACTTTGATCCAAGGGCTTAATATGTTTTAAATATATTTAATGCCTATTCAAGGACTCAAAAATATTTGGTAATTATTCACAACAAAATAAATTGAAAAGTGTTCATACACCACAATTCGTCTAAAAGACTATGACGGTTTTACCCTTTAATTTGAATTGAGTTTGATTCAAGGGCTTTATATGATTGGAATATATCTAATACGTATTCAAGGAGTCAAAAAAATTTTGTACCTAAGCACAAAAAATGATTTAAAGGTGTCCATACAACACAAATCCCCTAAGAGACTATGACGGTTTTACCCTTTGATTTGAATTGAGTCTGATCCAAGGACTTCATATGATTTAAAAAGATCTAATACCTATACAAGGACTCAAAAATATTTGGTAATTATTCCCAACAAAATGATTTGAAAGGTGTTCATTCACCACAAATCGCCTAAGAGACTATGACGGTTTTACCCTTTGATATGACATAAGTTTGATCCAAGGGCTTCCTATTGTTTAAATAGATCTAATACCTATTTAAGGACTAAAAACATATCTGGCAATTATTCACAACAAAATGATTTAAAAGGTGTTCATACAAAACAAATCGCCTAAGAGACTACGACGGTTTTACCCATTAATATGAAATAAGTTTGATCAGAGGGCTTCATATTATTGAAATATATCTAATACCTATTCATGGAATCAAAAATATTTGGTAATTATTCACAACCAAATAATTTGAAAGGTGTTCATGCACCACAAATCGCCTAAGAGACTATAACGGTTTTACCCTTTAATTTTAATTGAGTTTAAGGGCTTCATATGCTTTAAATATATCTAATGCCTATTCAAGGACTCAAAAATATTTGGTAATTATTCCCAGCAAAATAATTTGAAAGGTGTTCATACACCACAAATCGCCTAAGAGACTATAACTGTTTTACCCTTTAATTTGAATTGAGTTTGATCCAAGGGCTTCATATGCTTTAAATATATCTAATACCTATTCAAGGACTCAAATATATTTGGTAAATATTCATAACCAAATGATTTGAAAGGTGTTCATTCACCACAAATCGCCTAAGAGACTATGACAGTTTTACCCTTTGATATAAAATAATTTTGATCCAAGGGATTCATATGATTGTAATATATCTAATACCTATTCAAGGTGTCAAAAATATTAGGTAATTAACCACAAAAAATGATTGAAAGGAGTTCATACACCACAAATCCCCTAAGAGACTATGACGATTTTACCCTTGATATGAAATAAGTTTGATCCAAGGGCTTTATGTTATTGAAATACATCTAATACTTATTCAAGAATTCAATAATATTTGGTAATTATTCACAACAAAATAATTTGAAAGGTGTTCCTTCACCACAAATCGCCTAAGAGACTATGACGGTTTTACCCTTTATTGGAATTAAGTTTTATTTGAGGGCTTCATATGCTTTAAATATATATAATACCTATTCAAGGACTCAAAAATATTTGGTAATTATTCCGAACATAATGATTTGGAAGGTGTTCATAAACCACAAATCGCCTAAGACACTATGACGGTTTTACCCTTTCATATGAAATAAGTTTGATCCAAGGGCTTCATATGATTTAAATAGATCTAATACCTATTTAAGGACTAAAAAAATATTTGGCGATTATTCACAACAAAATGATTTGAAAGGTGTTAATACAACACAAATGGCCTAAGAGACTATGACGTTTTTACCCTTTGATATGAAATAATTTGATCCAAGGGCTTCATATGATTGAAAATATCTAATACCTATTCAAGGAGTCAAAAATAAATGGTAATTATTCACAGCAAAATAATTTGAAAGGTGTTCATACACCACAAATCGCCTAAGAGACTATGACGATTTTACCCTTTAATTTGAATTCAGTTTAATCTAAGGGCTTCATATGCATTAAACATATCTAATACCTATTCAAGGACACAAAAATATTTGGCAATTATTTACAAAAAAACGATTTGAAAGGTGTTCATACACCACAAATCGCCTAAGCGACTATGACGGTTTTACCCTTTGATTTGAATTGAGTTTGATCCAAGGGCTTCATATGCTTGAAATATATCTAATACATATTCAAGGACTTAAAAATATTTGGTAATTATTCACAACAAAATAATTTGAAAGGTGTTCATACACCATAAATCGCCTAAGAGATTATGAAGGTTTTACTCTTTGATTTGAATTGAGTTTTATCCAAGGGCTTCATATGCTTTATATATATCTACTACCTATTCAAGGAGTTAAAAATATTTGGTAATTAAGAACAAAAAATGATTTCGAAGGTGTTCATACATCACAAATCGCCTGAGAGACTACGACGAATTTACCCTTTAATTTGAAATTTTTTGATCAAAGTGCTTTATATGATTGAAATATATGTAATACCGATTCAAGGAGTCAAAACATTTGTTAATTAAGCACAACAAATGATTTGAAAGGTGTTCATACACCACAAATCGCCTAAGACACTATGACGGTTTTACCCTTTGATTTCAAGTAATTTTGATCAAAGTGCTTCATATGATTGAAATATATCTAATATCGATTCAAGAAGTCAAAAACCTTTTGTAAATTAAGCACAACAAAATGATTTGAAAGGTGTTCATACAATACAAATCGCCTAAGAGACTATGACGGTCTTACCCTTTGATTTGAGCTGAGTTTAATCCAAAGGCTTCATATTCTTTAAATATATCAATTACCTATTCAAGGACTCAAAAATATTTGGTAATTATTCACAAAAATATAAATTGAAAGGTCTTCATACGCCACAAATCGCCGAAGAGACTGTCACGGTTTTACCCTTTGATTTGAAATAATTTTGATCCAAGGGCTTCATATGATTGAAATATATCTAATACCTATTCAAGGAGTCAAAAATCTATGGTAATTAAGCACAAAAAATGATTTGTAAGGTGTTCAAACACCACAAATCACCTAAGAGACTATGACTGTTTTACCCTTTGATTTGAATTGAATTTGATCCAAGGGCTTCATATGATTTAAATATATCTAATACCTATTCAAGGACTCAAAAATATTTGGTAATTATTCACAAAAAAATAATTTCAAAAGTGTTCATACACCACAAATCGCCTAAGAGACTATTACGGTATTACCCTTTGATTTGAATTGAGTTTGATCCAAGGGCTTCATATTCTTTAAATAGATCTAATACCTATTTGAGGACTAAAAAATATTTGGAAATGATTCACAACAAAATGATTTGAAAGGTGTTCATACAACACAAATCGCCTAAGAGACTATGACGGTTTTACCCTTTGATATGAAATAAGTTTGATCCAAGGGCTTCATATGATTTAAATATATCTAATACCTATTCAAGTACTCAAAAATATTTGGTAATTATTCACAACAAAATAATTTTAAAACTGTTCATACACCACAAATCGCCTAAGTTACTATGCTAACCCTTTGATTTGAATTGAGTTTTATCCAAGGGCTTCATATGCTTTAAATATATATACTACCTATTCAAGGAGACGAAAATATTTGGTAATTAAGAACAAAAAATGATTTGAAAGGTGTTCATACATCACAAATCGCCTAAGAGACTATAACGGTTTTACCCTTTGGTATGAAATAAGTTTTATCCAAGGGCTTCATATTATTGAAATATATCTAATACCAATACAAGGAGTCAAAAATATTTTATAATTATGCACAACAAAATTATTTGAAAAGTGTTCATACACCACAAATCGCCCAAGAGACTATGACTGTTTTACCCTTTAATTTGAAATGAGTTTGATCCAAGGGCTACATATGCTTTAAATAAATCTAATACCGATTCAAGGACTCAAAAATATTTGGTAATTATTCACAAAAATATAATTTGAAAGGTGTTCATACGCCACAAATCGCCGAAGAGACTATGACGGTTTTACCCTTTGATTTGAAATAAGTTTGATCCAAGGGCTTCATATGATTGAAATATATCTAATACCTATTCAAGGAATCAAAAATATTTGGTAATTAAGCACAAAAAATGATTTGTAAGGTGTTCATACACCACAAATCACCTAAGAGACTATAACGGTTTTACCCTTTGATTTGAATTAAGTTTGATCCAAGGGCTTCATATTATTTAATTAGATCTAATACCTATTTAAGGACTCAAAATTATTTGGTCATTATTCACAACAAAATGATTTGAAAGGTGTTCATACAACACAAATGGCCTAAGAAACTATGACGGTTTTACCCTTTGATATGAAATAAGTTTGACCCAAGGGCTTCATATGATTGATATATATCTAATACCTATTCAAGGAGTCAAAAATATTTGGTAATTAACCACAAAAAATGATTTGAAAGATGTTTATACACCACAAATCCCCTAAGAGACTATGACGATTTGACCCTTCGATTTAAATTGAGTTTGATCCAAGGGATTCATATGATTTAAATATATCTAATACCTATTCAAGTACTCAAAAATATTTGGTAATTATTCACCACAAAATAATTTCAAAAGTGTTCATACACCACAAATCGCCTAAGAGACTATGACGGTATTACCCTTTAATTTGAATTGAGTTTTATCCAAGGGTTTCATATGCTTTAAATATATCTACTACCTATTCAAGGAGACCAAAATATTTGGTAATTAAGAACAAAAATTGATTTGAAAGGTGTTCATACATCACAAATCGCCTAAGAGACTATGACGGTTTTACCCTTTGGTACGAAATAAGTTTTATCCAAGGGCTTCATATTATTGAAATATATCTCATACCAATTCAAGGAGTCAAAAATATTTTATAATTATGCACAACAAAATTATTTGAAAAGTGTTCATACACCACAAATCGCCCAAGAGACTATGACGGTTTTACCCTTTAATTTGAAATGAGTTTGATCCAAGGGCTACATATGATTTAAATAAATCTAATATCGATTCAAGGACTCAAAAATATTTGGTAATTATTCACAAAAATATAATTTGAAAGGTGTTCATACGCCACAAATCAACGAAGAGACTATGACGGTTTTACGCTTTGATTTGAAATAAGTTTGATCCAAGGGCATCATATGATTGAAATATATCTAATACCTATTCAAGGAATCAAAAATATTTGGTAATTAAGCACAAAAAATGATTTGTAAGGTGTTCATACACCACAAATCACCTAAGAGACTATGACGGTTTTACCCTTTGATTTGAATTAAGTTTGATCCAAGGGCTTCATATGCTTTAATTAGATCTAATACCTATTTAAGGACTCAAAATTATTTGGAAATGATTCACAACAAAATGATTTGAAAGGTGTTCATACAACACAAATCGCCTAAGAAACTATGACGGTTTTACCCTTTGATATGAAATAAGTTGGACCCAAGGGCTTCATATGATTGAAATATATCTAATACCTATTCAAGGAATCAAAAATATTTGGTAATTAAGCACAAAAAATGATTTGAAAGGTGTTTATACACCACAAATCCCCTAAGAGACTATGACGGTTTTACCCTTTTATTAGAATGGAGTTGAATCGAAGGACTTCATATGCTTTAAATATATCAACTACCTATTCAAGGAGACAAAAATATTTGGTAATTAAGAACAAAAATTGATTTGAAAGGTGTTCATACATCACAAATCGCCTAAGAGTCTATGACGGTTTTACCCTTTAATATCAAATAAGTTTGATCCAAGGGCTTCATATTATTGAAATATATCTAATACCTATTCAAGGAGTCAAAAATATTTTATAATTATGCACAACAAAATTCTTTGAAAGATGTTTATACACCACAAATCGTCAAAGAGACTATGACAGTTTTAGCCTTTGATTTGAATTGAGTTTGATCCGAGGGCTTCATATGCTTCATATCGATCTAATACCAATTCAAGGACTCAAAAATATTTGGTAATTATGCACAACAAAATGATTTGAAAGGTGTTCATACACCACAAATCGTCTAAGAGACTATGACGGTTTTACCCTTTGTTTTGAATTGAGTTTGATCCAAGGGCTTCATATGCTTTAAATATATCTAATACCTATTCAAGGATTCAAAAATATTTGGTAATTATTTACAACAAAATAATTTGAAAGGTGTTTATACGCCACAAATCACCGAAGAGACTATGACGGTTTTACCCTTTGATTTGAAATAAGTTCGATCCAAGGGCTTCATATGATTTAAATATATCTAATACCTATTCAAGGACTCGAAAATATTTGGTAATTATTCACAACAAAATAATTTCAAAAGTGTTCATACACCACAAATCGCCTAAGAGACTATGACGGTATTACCGTTTGATTTGAATTCAGTTCTATCCAAGGGCTTCATATGCTTTAAATATATCTACTACCTATTCAAGGAGACAAAAATATTTGGTAATTAAGAACAAAAAATGATTTGAAAGGTGTTCATACATCACAAATCGCCTAAGAGACTATGACGGTTTTACCCTTTGATATAAAATAAGTTTTATCCAAGGGCTTCATATTATTGAAATTTATCTAATACCTATTCAAGGAGTCAAAAATATTTTATAATTATGCACAACAAAATTATTTGAAAAGAGTTCATACACCACAAATCGCCCAAGAGACTATGACGGTTTTACCCTTTAATTTGAAATGAGTTTGATCCAAGGGCTCCATATGCTTTAAATAAATCTAATACCTATTCAAGGACTCAAAAATATTTGGTAATTATTCACAAAAATATAATGTGAAAGGTGTTCATACGCCACAAATCGCCGAAGAGACTATGACGGTTGTACCCTTTTATTTGAAATAAGTTTGATCCAAGGGCTTCATATGATTGAAATATATCTAATACCTATTCAAAGAATCAAAAATATTTGGAAATTAAGCACAAAAAATTGATTTGTAAGGTGTTCATACACCACAAATCACCTAAGAGACTATGACTGTTTTACCCTTTGATTTGAATTAAGTTTGATCCAATGGCTTCATATGATTTAAATAGATCTAATACCTATTTAAGGAACTCAAAAATATTTGGAAATGATTCACAACAAAATGATTTAAGAGTTGTTCATACAACAGAAATCGCCTAAGAGACTATGACGGTTTTACCCTTTGATATGAAATAAGTTTGACCTAAGTGCTTCATATGATTGAAATCTATCTAATACCTATTCAAGGAGTCAAAAATATTTGGTAATTAAGCACAAAAAATGATTTGAAAGGTGTTTATACACCACAAATCACCTAAGAGACTATGACGGTTTTACCCATTGATTTGAATTAAGTTTGATCCAAGGGCTTCATATTCTTTAAATAGATCTAATACCTATTTAAGGACTAAAAAATATTTGGAAATGATTCACAACAAAATGATTTGAAAGGTGTTCATACAACACAAATCGCCTAAGAGACTATGGCGGTTTTACCCTTTGATACGAAATAAGTTTGACACAAGGGCTTCATATGATTGAAATATATCTAATACCTATTCAAGGAGTCAAAAATCTATGGTAATTAAGCACAAAAAATGATTTGTAAGGTGTTCAAACACCACAAATCACCTAAGAGACTATGACTGTTTTACCCTTTGATTTGAATTGAATTTGATCCAAGGGCTTCATATGATTTAAATATATCTAATACCTATTCAAGGACTCAAAAATATTTGGTAATTATTCACAAAAAAATAATTTCAAAAGTGTTCATACACCACAAATCGCCTAAGAGACTATTACGGTATTACCCTTTGATTTGAATTGAGTTTTATCCAAGGGCTTCATATGCTTTAAATATATCTACTACCTATTCAAGGACTCAAAAATATTTGGTAATTAAGAATAAAAAATGATTTGAAAGGTGTTCATGCATCACCAATCGCCTAACAAACTATGACGGGTTTACCCTTTGATATGAAATAAGTTTGATCCAAGGGCTTCATATTATTGAAATATATCTAATACCTATTCAAGGAGTCAAAAATATTTTATAATTATGCACAACAAAATTATTTGAAAAGTGTTCATACACAACAAATCGCCCAAGAGACTATGACGGTTTTACCCATTGATTTGAATTAAGTTTGATCCAAGGGCTTCATATTCTTTAAATAGATCTAATACCTATTTGAGGACTCAAAAATATTTGGAAATGAATCACAACAAAATGATTTGAAAGGTGTTCATACAACACAAATCGCCTAAGAGACTATGACGATTTTACCCTTTGATATGAAATAAGTTTGATCCAAGGGCTTCATATGATTTAAATATATCTAATACCTAATCAAGTACTCAAAAATATTTGGTAATTATGCACAACAAAATAATTTGAAAAGTGTTCATACACCACAAATCGCCTAAGAGACTATGACGGTTTTACCCTTTGATTTGAATTGAGTTTGATCCAAGGGCTTCATATGCTTTAAATATATCTAATACCTATTCAAGGAGACAAAAATATTTGGTAATTAAGAACAAAAATGTGATTTGAAAGGTGTTCATACACCACAAATCGCCTAAGAGACTATGACGGTTTTACCCTTTGGTTTGAAATAAGTTTGATCCAAGGGCTTCATATGATTGAAATATATCTAATACCAATTCAAGGAGTCAAAAATATTTTGTAATTATGCACAACAAAATTATTTGAAAGGTGTTCATACACCACAAATCGCCCAAGAGACTATGACGGTTTTACCCTTTAATTTGAAATGAGTTTGATCCAAGGGCTTCATATGCTTTAAATAAATCTAATACCTATTCAAGGACTCAAAAATATTTGGTAATTATTCACAAAAATATGATTTGAAAGGTGTTCATACACCACAAATCGCCTAAGAGACTATGACGGTTTTACCCTTTGATTTGAAATAAGTTTGATCCAAGGGCTTCATATGATTGAAATATATCTAATACCTATTCAAGGAATCAAAAATATTTGGTAATTAAGCACAAAAATGATTTGAAAGGTGTTCATACACCACAAATCACCTAAGAGACTATGACGGTTTTACCCTTTGATTTGAATTGAGTTTGATCCAAGGGATTCATATGATTTAATTATATCTAATACCTATTCAAGGACTCAAAAATATTTGGTAATGATTCACAACAAAATGATTTGAAAGGTGTTCATACACCACAAATCGCCTAAGAAACTATGACGGTTTTACCCTTTGATTTGAAATGAGTTTGACCCAAGGGCTTAATATGCTTTATATATATCTAATACCTATTCAAGGAGTCAAAAATATTTGGTAATTATAGCACAAAAAATGATTTGAAAGGTGTTCATACACCACAAATCCCCTAAGAGACTATGACGATTTTACCCTTCGATTTGAATTGAGTTTGATCCAAGGGCTTCATATGATTTAAATATATCTAATACCTATTCAAGTACTCAAATATATTTGGTAATTATTCACAACAAAATAATTTCAAAAGTGTTCATACACCACAAATCGCCTAAGAGACTATGACGGTTTTACCCTTTAATTTGAATTGAGTTTTATCCAAGGGCTTCATATGCTTTAAATATATCTACTACCTATTCAAGGAGTCCAAAATATTTGGTAATTAATCACAACAAAATGATTTGAAAGGTGTTCATACACCACAAATCGCCTAAGAGACTATGACGGTTTTACCCTTTGATTCGAAATAAGTTTTATCCAAGGGCTTCATATTATTGAAATATATCTCATACCAATTCAAGGAGTCAAAAATATTTTGTAATTATGCACAACAAAATTATTTGAAAGGTGTTCATACACCACAAATCGCCCAAGAGACTATGACGGTTTTACCCTTTAATTTGAAATGAGTTTGATCCAAGGGCTTCATATGCTTTAAATAAATCTAATACCTATTCAAGGACTCAAAAATATTTGGTAATTATTCACAAAAATATAATTTGAAAGGTGTTCATACACCACAAATCACCGAAGAGACTATGACGGTTTTACCCTTTGATTTGAAATAAGTTTGATCCAAGGGCTTCATATGATTGAAATATATCTAATACCTATTCAAGGAATCAAAAATATTTGGTAATTAAGCACAAAAAATGATTTGTAAGGTGTTCATACACCACAAATCACCTAAGAGTCTATGACGGTTTTACCCTTTGATTTGAATTAAGTTTGATCCAAGGGCTTCATATGCTTTAATTATATCGAATACCTATTCAAGGTATCAAAATTATTTGGTAATTATTCACAACAAAAATGATTTGAAAGGTGTTCATACAACACAAATCGCCTAAGAAACTATGACGGTTTTACCCTTTGATATGAAATAAGTTTGACCCAAGGGCTTCATATGATTGAAATATATCTAATACCTATTCAAGGAATCAAAAATATTTGGTAATTATGCACAACAAAATGATTTGAAAGGTGTTCATACACCACAAATCGCCTAAGAGACTATGACGGTTTTACCCTTTTATTAGAATTGAGTTTAATCCAAGGACTTCATATGCTTTAAATATATCTACTACCTATTCAAGGACTCAAAAATATTTTGGTAATTATGCACAACAAAATTGATTTGAAAGGTGTTCATACACCACAAATCTCCTAAGAGACTATGACGGTTTTACCCTTTGTTTTGAATTGAGTTTGATCCAAGGGCTTCATATTCTTTAAATATATCTAATACCTATTCAAGGAGTCAAAAATATTCTGTAATTATTCACAACAAAATTCTTTGAAAGATGTTCATACACCACAAATCGCCAAAGAGACTATGACAGTTTTACCCTTTGATTTGAATTGAGTTTGATCCAAGGGCTTCATATTCTTTAAATATATCTAATACCTATTCAAGGACTCAAAAATATTTGGTAATTATTCACAACAAAATGATTTGAAAGGTGTTCATACACCACAAATCGCCTAAGAGACTATGACGGTTTTACCCTTTGTTTTGAATTGAGTTTGATCCAAGGGCTTCATATGCTTTAAATATATCTAATACCTATTCAAGGATTCAAAAATATTTGGTAATTATTTACAACAAAAATAGATTTGAAAGGTGTTCATACACCACAAATCACCTAAGAGACTATGACGGTTTTACCCTTTGATTTGAAATAAGTTTGATCCAAGGGCTTCATATGATTTAAATATATCTAATACCTATTCAAGGACTCAAAAATATTTGGTAATTATTCACAACAAAATAATTTGAAAGGTGTTCATACACCACAAATCGCCTAAGAGACTATGACGGTTTTACCCTTTGATTTGAATTCAGTTCTATCCAAGAGCTTCATATGCTTTAAATATATCTACTACCTATTCAAGGACTCAAAAATATTTGGTAATTATTCACAAAAAATAATTTGAAAGGTGTTCATACACCACAAATCGCCTAAGAGACTATGACGGTTTTACCCTTTGATTTGAAATAAGTTTGATCCAAGGGCTTCATATTATTGAAATATATCTAATACCTATTCAAGGAGTCAAAAATATTTTGTAATTATTCACAACAAAATTATTTGAAAGGTGTTCATACACCACAAATCGCCCAAGAGACTATGACGGTTTTACCCTTTGATTTGAATTGAGTTTGATCCAAGGGCTCCATATGCTTTAAATAAATCTAATACCTATTCAAGGACTCAAAAATATTTTGGTAATTATTCACAACAAAATAATTTGAGAGGTGTTCATACACCACAAATCGCCGAAGAGACTATGACGGTTTTACCCTTTTATTTGAAATGAGTTTGATCCAAGGGCTTCATATGATTGAAATATATCTAATACCTATTCAAGGAATCAAAAATATTTGGTAATTAAGCACAAAAAAATGATTTGAAAGGTGTTCATACACCACAAATCACCTAAGAGACTATGACGGTTTTACCCTTTGATTTGAATTAAGTTTGATCCAAGGGCTTCATATGCTTTAAATAGATCTAATACCTATTTAAGGACTCAAAAATATTTGGAAATGATTCACAACAAAATGATTTGAAAGGTGTTCATACAACACAAATCGCCTAAGAGACTATGACGGTTTTACCCTTTGATATGAAATAAGTTTGACCCAAGGGCTTCATATGATTGAAATATATCTAATACCTATTCAAGGAGTCAAAAATATTTGGTAATTAAGCACAAAAAATGATTTGAAAGGTGTTTATACACCACAAATCCCCTAAGAGACTATGACGGTTTTACCCTTCGATTTAAATTGAGTTTGATCCAAGGGCTTCATATGCTTTAAATATATCTAATACCTATTCAAGGACTCAAAAATATTTGGTAATTATTCACAACAAAATAATTTCAAAGGTGTTCATACACCACAAATCGCCTAAGAGACTATGACGGTTTTACCCTTTGATTTGAAATGAGTTTTATCCAAGGGCTTCATATGCTTTAAATATATCTACTACCTATTCAAGGAGACAAAAATATTTGGTAATTAAGAACAAAAAATGATTTGAAAGGTGTTCATACACCACAAATCGCCTAAGAGACTATGACGGTTTTACCCTTCGGTTTAAAATAAGTTTTATCCAAGGGCTTCATATTATTTAAATATATCTAATACCAATACAAGGAGTCAAAAATATTTGATAATTATGCACAACAAAATTATTTGAAAAGTGTTCATACACCACAAATCGCCCAAGAGACTATGACAGTTTTACCCTTTAATTTGAAATGAGTTTGATCCAAGGGCTACATATGCTTTAACATAAATCTAATACAGATTCAAGGACTCAAAAATATTTGGTAATTATTCACAAAAATATAATTTGAAAGGTGTTCATACGCCACAAATCGCCGAAGAGACTATGACGGTTTTACCCTTTGATTTGAAATAAGTTTGGTCCAAGGGCTTCATATGATTGAAATATATCTAATACCTATTCAAGGAATCAAAAATATTTGGTAATTAAGCACAAAAAATGATTTGTAAGGTGTTCATACACCACAAATCACCTAAGAGACTATGACGGTTTTACCCTTTGATTTGAATTAAGTTTGATCCAAGGGCTTCATATTCTTTAATTAGATCTAATACCTATTTAAGGACTCAAAATTATTTGGAAATGATTCGCAACAAAATGATTTAAAAGGTGTTCATACAACACAAATCGCCTAAGAAACTATGACGGTTTTAACCTTTGATATGAAATAAGTTGGACCCAAGGGCTTCATATGATTGAAATATATCTAATACCTATTCAAGGAATCAAAAATATTTGGTAATTAAGCACAAAAAATGATTTGAAAGTTGTTTATACACAACAAATCCCCTAAGAGACTAGGACGGTTTTACCCTTCGATTTAAATTGAGTTTGATCCAAGGGATTCATATGATTTAAATATATCTAATACCTATTCAAGAACTCAAAAATATTTGGTAATTATTCACAACAAAATAATTTCAAAAGTGTTCATACACCACAAATCGCCTAAGAGACTATGACGGTATTACCCTTTAATTTGAATTGAGTTTTATCCAAGGGCTTCATATGCTTTAAATATATCTACTACCTATTCAAGGAGACAAAAATATTTGGTAATTAAGAACAAAAATTAATTTGAAAGGTGTTCATACATCACAAATCGCCTAAGAGACTATGACGGTTTTACCCTTTATTATGAAATAAGTTTGATCCAAGGGCTTCATATTATTTAAATATATCTAATACGTATTCAAGGAGTCAAAAATATTTTATAATTATGCACAACAAAATTCTTTGAAAGATGTTTATACACCACAAATCGTCTAAGAGACTATGACGGTTTTAGCCTTTGATTTGAATTGAGTTTGATCCAAGGGCTTCATATGCTTTATATCGATCTAATACCAATTCAAGGACTCAAAAATATTTGGTAATTATGCACAACTAAATGATTTGAAAGGTGTTCATACACCACAAATCGTCTAAGAGACTATGACGGTTTTACCCTTTGTTTTGAATTGAGTTTGATCCAAGGGCTTCATATGCTTTAAATATATCTAATAACTATTCAAGGATTCAAAAAGAATTTGGTAATTATTTACAACAAAATAATTGAAAGGTGTTTATACCCCACAAATCACCGAAGAGACTATGACGGTTTTACCCTTTGATTTGAAATAAGTTTGATCCAAGGGCTTCATATGATTGAAATATATCTAATACCTATTCAAGTAGTCAAAATTATTTGGAAATTAAGCACAACAAAATGATTTGAAAGGTGTTCATACACCACAAATCTCCTAAGAGACTATGACAATTTTACCCTTTGATTTCAAGTAATTTTGTTCAAAGTGCTTCATATGATTGATATATATCTAATATCGATTCAAGAAGTCAAAAACATTTGTCAATTAAGCACAAGAAAATGATTTGAAAGATGTTCATACAATACAAATCGCCTAAGAGACTATGACGGTCTTACCCTTTGATTTGAGTTGAGTTTTATCCAAAGGCTTCATATTCTTTAAATATATCTAATACTTATTCAAGGACTAAAAAATATTTGGTAATTATTCACAAAAATATAATGTGAAAGGTGTTCATACGCCACAAATCGCCGAAGAGACTATGACGGTTGTACCCTTTGATTTGAAATAAGTTTGATTCAAGGGCTTCATATGATTGAAATATATCTAATACCTATTCAAAGAATCAATAATATTTGGTAATTAAGCCACAAAAATGATTTGTAAGGTGTTCATACACCACAAATCACCTAAGAGACTATGACGGTTTTACCCTTTGATTTGAATTAAGTTTGATCCAATGGCTTCATATGCTTTAAATAGATCTAATACCTATTTAAGGACTCAAAAATATTTGGAAATGATTCACAACAAAATGATTTAAGAGTTGTTCATACAACAGAAATCGCCTAAGAGACTATGACGGTTTTACCCTTTGATATGAAATAAATTTGACCCAAGGGCTTCATATGATTGAAATATATCTAATACCTATTGAAGGAGTAAAAAAATATTATGTAATTAAGCACCAAAAATGATTTGAAAGGTGTTTATACACCACAAATCCCCTAAGAGACTATGACGGTTTTACCCTTTGATTTAAATTGAGTTTGATCCAAGGGCTTCATATGATTTAAATATATCTAATACCTATTCAAGTACTCAAATATATTTGGTAATTATTCACAACAAAATAATTTAAAAAGTGTTCATACACCACAAATCGCCTAAGAGACTATGACGGTTTTACTCTTTGATTTAAATTGATTTTGATCCAAGGGCTTCATATGCTTTAAATATATCTAATAACTATTCAAGGATTCAAAAAGAATTTGGTAATTATTTACAACAAAATAATTGAAAGGTGTTTATACCCCACAAATCACCGAAGAGACTATGACGGTTTTACCCTTTGATTTGAAATAAGTTTGATCCAAGGGCTTCATATGATTGAAATATATCTAATACCTATTCAAGTAGTCAAAATTATTTGGAAATTAAGCACAAAAAATGATTTGAAAGGTGTTCATACACCACAATTCTCCTAAGAGACTATGACAATTTTACCCTTTGATTTCAAGTAATTTTGTTCAAAGTGCTTCATATGATTGATATATATCTAATATCGATTCAAGAAGTCAAAAACATTTGTCAATTAAGCACAAGAAAATGATTTGAAAGATGTTCATACAATACAAATCGCCTAAGAGACTATGACGGTCTTACCCTTTGATTTGAGTTGAGTTTTATCCAAAGGCTTCATATTCTTTAAATATATCTAATACTTATTCAAGGACTAAAAAATATTTGGTAATTATTCACAAAAATATAATGTGAAAGGTGTTCATACGCCACAAATCGCCGAAGAGACTATGACGGTTGTACCCTTTGATTTGAAATAAGTTTGATTCAAGGGCTTCATATGATTGAAATATATCTAATACCTATTCAAAGAATCAATAATATTTGGTAATTAAGCACACAAAAATGATTTGTAAGGTGTTCATACACCACAAATCACCTAAGAGACTATGACGGTTTTACCCTTTGATTTGAATTAAGTTTGATCCAATGGCTTCATATGCTTTAAATAGATCTAATACCTATTTAAGGACTCAAAAATATTTGGAAATGATTCACAACAAAATGATTTAAGAGTTGTTCATACAACAGAAATCGCCTAAGAGACTATGACGGTTTTACCCTTTGATATGAAATAAGTTTGACCCAAGGGCTTCATATGATTGAAACATATCTAATACCTATTCAAGGAATCAAAAATATTTGGTAATTAAGCACAAAAAATGATTTGAAAGGTGTTTATACACCACAAATCCCCTAAGAGACTATGACGGTTTTACCCTTTTATTGGAATGGAGTTGAATCGAAGGACTTCATATGCTTTAAATATATCAACTACCTATTCAAGGAGACAAAAATATTTGGTAATTAAGAACAAAAATTGATTTGAAAGGTGTTCATACATCACAAATCGCCTAAGAGTCTATGACGGTTTTACCCTTTAATATCAAATAAGTTTGATCCAAGGGCTTCATATTATTGAAATATATATAATACCTATTCAAGGAGTCAAAAATATTCTATAATTATGCACAACAAAATTCTTTGAAAGATGTTTATACACCACAAATCGTCAAAGAGACTATGACAGTTTTAGCCTTTGATTTGAATTGAGTTTGATCCGAGGGCTTCATATTCTTCATATCGATCTAATACCAATTCAAGGACTTAAAAATATTTGGTAATTATGCACAACAAAATGATTTGAAAGGTGTTCATACACCACAAATCGTCTAAGAGACTATGACGGTTTTACCCTTTGTTTTGAATTGAGTTTGATCCAAGGGCTTCATATGCTTTAAATATATCTAATACCTATTCAAGGATTCAAAAATATTTGGTAATTATTTACAACAAAATAATTTGAAAGGTGTTTATACGCCACAAATCACCGAAGAGACTATGACGGTTTTACCCTTTGATTTGAAATAAGTTCGATCCAAGGGCTTCATATGATTTAAATATATCTAATACCTATTCAAGGACTCGAAAATATTTGGTAATTATTCACAACAAAATAATTTCAAAAGTGTTCATACACCACAAATCGCCTAAGAGACTATGACGGTATTACCGTTTGATTTGAATTCAGTTCTATCCAAGAGCTTCATATGCTTTAAATATATCTACTATCTATTCAAGGAGACAAAAATATTTGGTAATTAAGAACAAAAAATGATTTGAAAGGTGTTCATACAACACAAATCGCCTAAGAGACTATGACGGTTTTACCCTTTGATATAAAATAAGTTTTATCCAAGGGCTTCTTATTATTGAAATTTATCTAATACCTATTCAAGGAGTCAAAAATATTTTATAATTATGCACAACAAAATTATTTGAAAAGAGTTCATACACCACAAATCGCCCAAGAGACTATGACGGTTTTACCCTTTAATTTGAAATGAGTTTGATCCAAGGGCTCCATATGCTTTAAATAAATCTAATACCTATTCAAGGACTCAAAAATATTTGGTAATTATTCACAAAAATATAATTTGAAAGGTGTTCATACGCCACAAATTGCCGAAGAGACTATGACGGTTGTACCCTTTTATTTGAAATAAGTTTGATCCAAGGGCTTCATATGATTGAAATATATCTAATACCTATTCAAAGAATCAAAAATATTTGGTAATTAAGCACAAAAAATTGATTTGTAAGGTGTTCATACACCACAAATCACCTAAGAGACTATGACTGTTTTACCCTTTGATTTGAATTAAGTTTGATCCAATGGCTTCATATGATTTAAATAGATCTAATACCTATTTAAGGACTCAAAAATATTTGGAAATGATTCACAACAAAATGATTTAAGAGTTGTTCATACAACAGAAATCGCCTAAGAGACTATGACGGTTTTACCCTTTGATATGAAATAAGTTTGACCTAAGTGCTTCATATGATTGAAATATATCTAATACCTATTCAAGGAGTCAAAAATATTTGGTAATTAAGCACAAAAAATGATTTGAAAGGTGTTTATACACCACAAATCACCTAAGAGACTATGACGGTTTTAGCCATTGATTTGAATTAAGTTTGAATCAAGGGCTTCATATTCTTTAAATAGATCTAATACCTATTTAAGGACTAAAAAATATTTGGAAATGATTCACAACAAAATGATTTGAAAGGTGTTCATACAACACAAATCGCCTAAGAGACTATGACGGTTTTACCCTTTGATATGAAATAAGTTTGACACAAGGGCTTCATATGATTGAAATATATCTAATACCTATTCAAGGAGTCAAAAATATTTGGTAATTAAGCACAAAAAATGATTTGAAAGGTGTTTATACACCACAAATCCCCTAAGAGACTATGACGGTTTTACCCTTCGATTTAAATTGAGTTTGATCCAAGGGCTTCATATGATTTAAATATATCTAATACATATTCAAGTACTAAAAAATATTTGGTAATTATTCACAACAAAATAATTTCAAAACTGTTCATACACCACAAATCGCCTAAGTGACTATGCTAACCCTTTGATTTGAATTGAGTTTTATCCAAGGGCTTCATATGCTTTAATTATATATACTACCTATTCAAGGAGACAAAAATATTTGGTAATTAAGAACAAAAATGATTTGAAAGGTGTTCATACATCACAAATCGCCTAAGAGACTATGACGGTTTTACCCTTTGGTATAAAATAAGTTTTATCCAAGGACTTCATATTATTGAAATATATCTAATACCAATACAAGGAGTCAAAAATATTTTATAATTATGCACAACAAAATTATTTGAAAAGTGTTCATACACCACAAATCGCCCAAGAGACTATGACAGTTTTACCCTTTAATTTGAAATGAGTTTGATCCAAGGGCTACATATGCTTTAAATAAATCTAATACCGATTCAAGGACTCAAAAATATTTGGTAATTATTCACAAAAATATAATTTGAAAGGTGTTCATACGCCAAAAATCGCCGAAGAGACTATGACGGTTTTACCCTTTGATTTGAAATAAGTTTGGTCCAAGGGCTTCATATGATTGAAATATATCTAATACCTATTCAAGGAATCAAAAATATTTGGTAATTAAGCACAAAAAATGATTTGTAAGGTGTTCATACACCACAAATCACCTAAGAGACTATGACGATTTTACCCTTTGATTTGAATTAAGTTTGATCCAAGGGCTTCATATTCTTTAATTAGATCTAACACCTATTTAAGGACTCAAAATTATTTGGAAATGATTCGCAACAAAATGATTTAAAAGGTGTTCATACAACACAAATCGCCTAAGAAACTATGACGGTTTTAACCTTTGATATGAAATAAGTTGGACCCAAGGGCTTCATATGATTGAAATATATCTAATACCTATTCAAGGAATCAAAAATATTTGGTAATTAAGCACAAAAAGATGTGATTTGAAAGTTGTTTATACACAACAAATCCCCTAAGAGACTAGGACGGTTTTACCCTTCGATTTAAATTGAGTTTGATCCAAGGGATTCATATGATTTAAATATATCTAATACCTATTCAAGAACTCAAAAATATTTGGTAATTATTCACAACAAAATAATTTCAAAAGTGTTCATACACCACAAATCGCCTAAGAGACTATGACGGTATTACCCTTTAATTTGAATTGAGTTTTATCCAAGGGCTTCATATGCTTTAAATATATCTACTACCTATTCAAGGAGACAAAAATATTTGGTAATTAAGAACAAAAATTAATTTGAAAGGTGTTCATACATCACAAATCGCCTAAGAGACTATGACGGTTTTACCCTTTATTATGAAATAAGTTTGATCCAAGGGCTTCATATTATTTAAATATATCTAATACGTATTCAAGGAGTCAAAAATATTTTATAATTATGCACAACAAAATTCTTTGAAAGATGTTTATACACCACAAATCGTCTAAGAGACTATGACGGTTTTAGCCTTTGATTTGAATTGAGTTTGATCCAAGGGCTTCATATGCTTTATATCGATCTAATACCAATTCAAGGACTCAAAAATATTTGGTAATTATGCACAACTAAATGATTTGAAAGGTGTTCATACACCACAAATCGTCTAAGAGACTATGACGGTTTTACCCTTTGTTTTGAATTGAGTTTGATCCAAGGGCTTCATATGCTTTAAATATATCTAATAACTATTCAAGGATTCAAAAAGAATTTGGTAATTATTTACAACAAAATAATTGAAAGGTGTTTATACCCCACAAATCACCGAAGAGACTATGACGGTTTTACCCTTTGATTTGAAATAAGTTTGATCCAAGGGCTTCATATGGATTGAAATATATCTAATACCTATTCAAGTAGTCAAAATTATTTGGAAATTAAGCACAACAAAATGATTTGAAAGGTGTTCATACACCACAAATCTCCTAAGAGACTATGACAATTTTACCCTTTGATTTCAAGTAATTTTGTTCAAAGTGCTTCATATGATTGATATATATCTAATATCGATTCAAGAAGTCAAAAACATTTGTCAATTAAGCACAAGAAAATGATTTGAAAGATGTTCATACAATACAAATCGCCTAAGAGACTATGACGGTCTTACCCTTTGATTTGAGTTGAGTTTTATCCAAAGGCTTCATATTCTTTAAATATATCTAATACTTATTCAAGGACTAAAAAATATTTGGTAATTATTCACAAAAATATAATTTGAAAGGTGTTCATACGCCACAAATCGCCGAAGAGACTATGACGGTTGTACCCTTTGATTTGAAATAAGTTTGATTCAAGGGCTTCATATGATTGAAATATATCTAATACCTATTCAAAGAATCAATAATATTTGGTAATTAAGCACACAAAAATGATTTGTAAGGTGTTCATACACCACAAATCACCTAAGAGACTATGACGGTTTTACCCTTTGATTTGAATTAAGTTTGATCCAATGGCTTCATATGCTTTAAATAGATCTAATACCTATTTAAGGACTCAAAAATATTTGGAAATGATTCACAACAAAATGATTTAAGAGTTGTTCATACAACAGAAATCGCCTAAGAGACTATGACGGTTTTACCCTTTGATATGAAATAAGTTTGACCCAAGGGCTTCATATGATTGAAATATATCTAATACCTATTGAAGGAGTAAAAAAATATTATGTAATTAAGCACCAAAAATGATTTGAAAGGTGTTTATACACCACAAATCCCCTAAGAGACTATGACGGTTTTACCCTTTGATTTAAATTGAGTTTGATCCAAGGGCTTCATATGATTTAAATATATCTAATACCTATTCAAGTACTCAAATATATTTGGTAATTATTCACAACAAAATAATTTTAAAAGTGTTCATACACCACAAATCGCCTAAGAGACTATGACGGTTTTACTCTTTGATTTAAATTGATTTTGATCCAAGGGCTTCATATGCTTTAAATATATCTAATACCTATTCAAGGATTCAAAAATATTTGGTAATTATTCACAACAAAATGATTTGAAAGGTGTTTATACCCCACAAATCACCGAAGAGACTATGACGGTTTTACCCTTTGATTTGAAATGAGTTTGATCCAAGGGCTTCATATGATTGAAATATATCTAATACCTATTCAAGTAGTCAAAAATATTTGGAAATTATGCACAATAAAATGATTTGAAAGGTGTTCATACACCACAATTCTCCTAAGAGACTATGACAATTTTACCCTTTGATTTGAAGTAAGTTTGATCCAAGTGCTTCATATGATTTAAATATATCTAATACCTATTCAAGAAGTCAAAAATATTTGGTAATTATGCACAAGAAAATGATTTGAAAGATGTTCATACACCACAAATCGCCCAAGAGACTATGACGGTTTTACCCTTTGATTTGAGTTGAGTTTTATCCAAAGGCTTCATATTCTTTAAATATATCTAATACCTATTCAAGGACTCAAAAATATTTGGTAATTATTCACAACAATATAATGTGAAAGGTGTTCATACGCCACAAATCGCCGAAGAGACTATGACGGTTTTACCCTTTGATTTGAAATAAGTTTGATCCAAGGGCTTCATATGATTTAAATATATCTAATACCTATTCAAGGACTCAAAAATATTTTGGTAATTAAGCACAAAAAATGATTTGGAAGGTGTTCATACACCACAAATCGCCTAAGAGACTATGACGGTTTTACCCTTCGATTTGAATTGAGTTTGATCCAAGGGCTTCATATGCTTTAAATATACCTAATACCTATTCAAGGAGTCAAAAATATTTGGTAATTATTCACAACAAATAATGATTTGAAAGGTGTTCATACACCAGAAATCGCCTAAGAGACTATGACGGTTTTACCCTTTGATTTGAAATAAGTTTGACCCAAGGGCTTCATATGATTGAAACATATCTAATACCTATTCAAGGAATCAAAAACATTTGGTAATTAAGCACAACAAAATGATTTGAAAGGTGTTCATACACCACAAATCCCCTAAGAGACTATGACGGTTTTACCCTTTTATTTGAATTGAGTTTAATCCAAGGACTTCATATGCTTTAAATATATCTACTACCTATTCAAGGAGTCAAAAATATTTGGTAATTATTCACAACAAAAATGATTTGAAAGGTGTTCATACACCACAAATCGCCTAAGAGACTATGACGGTTTTACCCTTTAATTTCAAATGAGTTTGATCCAAGGGCTTCATATGATTTAAATATATCTAATACCTATTCAAGGAGTCAAAAATATTTTATAATTATTCACAACAAAATGATTTGAAAGGTGTTCATACACCACAAATCGCCAAAGAGACTATGACAGTTTTACCCTTTGATTTGAATTGAGTTTGATCCAAGGGCTTCATATTCTTTAAATAGATCTAATACCTATTCATGGACTCAAAAATATTTGGTAATTATGCACAACAAAATGATTTGAAAGGTGTTCATACACCACAAATCGCCTAAGAGACTATGACGGTTTTACCCTTTGATTTGAATTGAGTTTGATCCAAGGGCTTCATATGCTTTAAATATATCTAATACCTATTCAAGGATTCAAAAATATTTGGTAATTATTCACAACAAAATAATTTGAAAGGTGTTCATACGCCACAAATCACCTAAGAGACTATGACGGTTTTACCCTTTGATTTGAAATAAGTTTGATCCAAGGGCTTCATATGCTTTAAATATATCTAATACCTATTCAAGGACTCAAAAATATTTTGGTAATTATTCACAACAAAATAATTTGAAAGGTGTTCATACACCACAAATCGCCTAAGAGACTATGACGGTTTTACCCTTTGATTTGAATTCAGTTTTATCCAAGGGCTTCATATGCTTTAAATATACCTACTATCTATTCAAGGAGTCAAAAATATTTGGTAATTAAGAACAAAAAATGATTTGAAAGGTGTTCATACACCACAAATCGCCTAAGAGATTATGACGGTTTTACCCTTTGATTAGAAATAAGTTTTATCCAAGGGCTTCATATGATTGAAATTTATCTAATACCTATTCAAGGAGTCAAAAATATTTGGTAATTATGCACAACAAAATTATTTGAAAAGTGTTCATACACCACAAATCGCCCAAGAGACTATGACGGTTTTACCCTTTAATTTGAAATGAGTTTAATCCAAGGGCTTCATATGCTTTAAATAAATCTAATACCTATTCAAGGACTCAAAAATATTTGGTAATTATTCACAAAAATATAATTTGAAAGGTGTTCATTCGCCACAAATCGCCTAAGAGACTATGACGGTTTTACCCTTTTATTTGAAATAAGTTTGATCCAAGGGCTTCATATGATTTAAATATATCTAATACCTATTCAAAGAGTCAAAAATATTTGGTAATTATTCACAACAAAATGATTTGAAAGGTGTTCATACACCACAAATCACCTAAGAGACTATGACGGTTTTACCCTTTGATTTGAATTGAGTTTGATCCAAGGGCTTCATATGCTTTAAATAGATCTAATACCTATTTAAGGACTCAAAAATATTTGGTAATGATTCACAACAAAATGATTTGAAAGGTGTTCATACCCCAGAAATCGCCTAAGAGACTATGACGGTTTTACCCTTTGATTTGAAATAAGTTTGATCCAAGGGCTTCATATGATTGAAATATATCTAATACCAATTCAAGGAGTCAAAAATATTTGGTAATTAAGCACAAAAAATGATTTGAAAGGTGTTCATACACCACAAATCACCTAAGAGATTATGACGGTTTTAGCCTTTGATTTGAATTAAGTTTGAATCAAGGGCTTCATATGCTTTAAATATATCTAATACCTATTTAAGGACTCAAAAATATTTGGAAATTATTCACAACAAATGATTTGAAAGGTGTTCATACACCACAAATCGCCTAAGAGACTATGACGGTTTTACCCTTTGATTTGAAATAAGTTTGATCCAAGGGCTTCATATGCTTTAAATATATCTAATACCTATTCAAGGAGTCAAAAATATTTGGTAATTATGCACAACAAAATGATTTGAATGGTGTTCATACACCACAAATCCCCTAAGAGACTATGACGGTTTTACCCTTCGATTGAAATTGAGTTTGATCCAAGGGCTTCATATGATTTAAATATATCTAATACCTATTCAAGTACTCAAAAATATTTGGTAATTATTCACAACAAAATAATTTCAAAACTGTTCATACACCACAAATCGCCTAAGTGACTATGACGGTTTTACCCTTTGATTTGAATTGAGTTTTATCCAAGGGCTTCATATGATTTAAATATATCTACTACCTATTCAAGGAGTCAAAAATATTTGGTAATTAACGCAACAAAATGATTTGAAAGGTGTTCATACACCACAAATCGCCCAAGAGACTATCACGGTTTTACCCTTTGGTTTGAAATGAGTTTTATCCAAGGGCTTCATATAATTGAAATATATCTAATACCAATTCAAGGAGTCAAAAATATTTTATAATTATGCACAAAAAATTATTTGAAAGGTGTTCATACACCACAAATCGCCTAAGAGACTATGACGGTTTTACCCTTTGATTTGAAATGAGTTTGATCCAAGGGCTACATATGCTTTAAATAAACCTAATACCGATTCAAGGACTCAAAAATATTTGGTAATTATTCACAAAAAATAATTTGAAAGGTGTTCATACGCCACAAATCGCCTAAGAGACTATGACGGTTTTACCCTTTGATTTGAATTAAGTTTGGTCCAAGGGCTTCATATGATTTAAATATATCTAATACCTATTCAAGGAGTCAAAAATATTTGGTAATTAAGCACAAAAATGATTTGAAAGGTGTTCATACACCACAAATCACCCAAGAGACTATGACGGTTTTACCCTTTGATTTGAATTGAGTTTGATCCAAGGGCTTCATATTCTTTAAATAGATCTAATACCTATTTAAGGACTCAAAAATATTTGGAAATGATTCGCAACAAAATGATTTAAAAGGTGTTCATACACCACAAATCGCCTAAGAAACTATGACGGTTTTACCCTTTGATATGAAATAAGTTTGACCCAAGGGCTTCATATGATTTAAATATATCTAATACCTATTCAAGGAATCAAAAATATTTGGTAATTAAGCACAAAAAATGATTTGAAAGTTGTTCATACACCACAAATCCCCTAAGAGACTAGGACGGTTTTACCCTTCGATTTAAATTGAGTTTGATCCAAGGGCTTCATATGCTTTAAATATATCTAATACCTATTCAAGGACTCAAAAATATTTGGTAATTATTCACAATAAAATTATTTAAAAAGTGTTCATACACCACAAATCGCCTAAGAGACTATGACGGTTTTACCCTTTAATTTGAATTGAGTTTTATCCAAGGGCTTCATATGCTTTAAATATATCTAATACCTATTCAAGGAGTCAAAAATATTTGGTAATTATTCACAAAAAATGATTTGAAAGGTGTTCATACACCACAAATCGCCTAAGAGACTATGACGGTTTTACCCTTTGATTTGAATTGAGTTTGATCCAAGGGCTTCATATGCTTTAAATATATCTAATACCTATTCAAGGAGTCAAAAATATTTGGTAATTATTCACAAAAAATGATTTGAAAGGTGTTCATACACCACAAATCGCCTAAGAGACTATGACGGTTTTACCCTTTGATTTGAATTGAGTTTGATCCAAGGGCTTCATATGCTTTAAATATATCTAATACCTATTCAAGGAGTCAAAAATATTTGGTAATTATTCACAACAAAATGATTTGAAAGGTGTTCATACACCACAAATCGCCTAAGAGACTATGACGGTTTTACCCTTTGATTTGAATTGAGTTTGATCCAAGGGCTTCATATGCTTTAAATATATCTAATACCTATTCAAGGACTCAAAAATATTTGGTAATTATTCACAACAAAATGATTTGAAAGGTGTTCATACACCACAAATCGCCTAAGAGACTATGACGGTTTTACCCTTTGATTTGAATTGAGTTTGATCCAAGGGCTTCATATGATTTAAATATATCTAATACCTATTCAAGGAGTCAAAAATATTTGGTAATTATTCACAAAAAATGATTTGAAAGGTGTTCATACACCACAAATCGCCTAAGAGACTATGACGGTTTTACCCTTTGATTTGAAATGAGTTTGATCCAAGGGCTTCATATGCTTTAAATATATCTAATACCTATTCAAGGAGTCAAAAATATTTGGTAATTATTCACAACAAAATGATTTGAAAGGTGTTCATACACCACAAATCGCCTAAGAGACTATGACGGTTTTACCCTTTGATTTGAATTGAGTTTGATCCAAGGGCTTCATATGCTTTAAATATATCTAATACCTATTCAAGGAGTCAAAAATATTTGGTAATTATTCACAAAAAATGATTTGAAAGGTGTTCATACACCACAAATCGCCTAAGAGACTATGACGGTTTTACCCTTTGATTTGAATTGAGTTTGATCCAAGGGCTTCATATGATTTAAATATATCTAATACCTATTCAAGGAGTCAAAAATATTTGGTAATTATTCACAAAAATGATTTGAAAGGTGTTCATACACCACAAATCGCCTAAGAGACTATGACGGTTTTACCCTTTGATTTGAATTGAGTTTGATCCAAGGGCTTCATATGCTTTAAATATATCTAATACCTATTCAAGGACTCAAAAATATTTGGTAATTATTCACAACAAAATGATTTGAAAGGTGTTCATACACCACAAATCGCCTAAGAGACTATGACGGTTTTACCCTTTGATTTGAATTGAGTTTGATCCAAGGGCTTCATATGCTTTAAATATATCTAATACCTATTCAAGGAGTCAAAAATATTTGGTAATTATTCACAAAAAATGATTTGAAAGGTGTTCATACACCACAAATCGCCTAAGAGACTATGACGGTTTTACCCTTTGATTTGAAATGAGTTTGATCCAAGGGCTTCATATGATTTAAATATATCTAATACCTATTCAAGGAGTCAAAAATATTTGGTAATTATTCACAAAAAATGATTTGAAAGGTGTTCATACACCACAAATCGCCTAAGAGACTATGACGGTTTTACCCTTTGATTTGAATTGAGTTTGATCCAAGGGCTTCATATGCTTTAAATATATCTAATACCTATTCAAGGAGTCAAAAATATTTGGTAATTATTCACACAAAATGATTTGAAAGGTGTTCATACACCACAAATCGCCTAAGAGACTATGACGGTTTTACCCTTTGATTTGAATTGAGTTTGATCCAAGGGCTTCATATGCTTTAAATATATCTAATACCTATTCAAGGACTCAAAAATATTTGGTAATTATTCACAACAAAATGATTTGAAAGGTGTTCATACACCACAAATCGCCTAAGAGACTATGACGGTTTTACCCTTTGATTTGAATTGAGTTTGATCCAAGGGCTTCATATGCTTTAAATATATCTAATACCTATTCAAGGAGTCAAAAATATTTGGTAATTATTCACAAAAATGATTTGAAAGGTGTTCATACACCACAAATCGCCTAAGAGACTATGACGGTTTTACCCTTTGATTTGAATTGAGTTTGATCCAAGGGCTTCATATGATTTAAATATATCTAATACCTATTCAAGGAGTCAAAAATATTTGGTAATTATTCACAACAAAATGATTTGAAAGGTGTTCATACACCACAAATCGCCTAAGAGACTATGACGGTTTTACCCTTTGATTTGAATTGAGTTTGATCCAAGGGCTTCATATGCTTTAAATATATCTAATACCTATTCAAGGAGTCAAAAATATTTGGTAATTATTCACAACAAAATGATTTGAAAGGTGTTCATACACCACAAATCGCCTAAGAGACTATGACGGTTTTACCCTTTGATTTGAAATGAGTTTGATCCAAGGGCTTCATATGCTTTAAATATATCTAATACCTATTCAAGGAGTCAAAAATATTTGGTAATTATTCACAAAAATGATTTGAAAGGTGTTCATACACCACAAATCGCCTAAGAGACTATGACGGTTTTACCCTTTGATTTGAATTGAGTTTGATCCAAGGGCTTCATATGCTTTAAATATATCTAATACCTATTCAAGGAGTCAAAAATATTTGGTAATTATTCACAAAAAATGATTTGAAAGGTGTTCATACACCACAAATCGCCTAAGAGACTATGACGGTTTTACCCTTTGATTTGAATTGAGTTTGATCCAAGGGCTTCATATGCTTTAAATATATCTAATACCTATTCAAGGACTCAAAAATATTTGGTAATTATTCACAACAAAATGATTTGAAAGGTGTTCATACACCACAAATCGCCTAAGAGACTATGACGGTTTTACCCTTTGATTTGAATTGAGTTTGATCCAAGGGCTTCATATGCTTTAAATATATCTAATACCTATTCAAGGAGTCAAAAATATTTGGTAATTATTCACAACAAAATGATTTGAAAGGTGTTCATACACCACAAATCGCCTAAGAGACTATGACGGTTTTACCCTTTGATTTGAATTGAGTTTGATCCAAGGGCTTCATATGCTTTAAATATATCTAATACCTATTCAAGGAGTCAAAAATATTTGGTAATTATTCACAAAAAATGATTTGAAAGGTGTTCATACACCACAAATCGCCTAAGAGACTATGACGGTTTTACCCTTTGATTTGAATTGAGTTTGATCCAAGGGCTTCATATGATTTAAATATATCTAATACCTATTCAAGGAGTCAAAAATATTTGGTAATTAAGCACAAAAATGATTTGAAAGGTGTTCATACACCACAAATCGCCTAAGAGACTATGACGGTTTTACCCTTTGATTTGAATTGAGTTTGATCCAAGGGCTTCATATGCTTTAAATATATCTAATACCTATTCAAGGAGTCAAAAATATTTGGTAATTATTCACAAAAATGATTTGAAAGGTGTTCATACACCACAAATCGCCTAAGAGACTATGACGGTTTTACCCTTTGATTTGAATTGAGTTTGATCCAAGGGCTTCATATGCTTTAAATATATCTAATACCTATTCAAGGAGTCAAAAATATTTGGTAATTATTCACAACAAAATGATTTGAAAGGTGTTCATACACCACAAATCGCCTAAGAGACTATGACGGTTTTACCCTTTGATTTGAATTGAGTTTGATCCAAGGGCTTCATATGATTTAAATATATCTAATACCTATTCAAGGAGTCAAAAATATTTGGTAATTAAGCACAACAAAATGATTTGAAAGGTGTTCATACACCACAAATCGCCTAAGAGACTATGACGGTTTTACCCTTTGATTTGAATTGAGTTTGATCCAAGGGCTTCATATGCTTTAAATATATCTAATACCTATTCAAGGACTCAAAAATATTTGGTAATTATTCACAACAAAATGATTTGAAAGGTGTTCATACACCACAAATCGCCTAAGAGACTATGACGGTTTTACCCTTTGATTTGAATTGAGTTTGATCCAAGGGCTTCATATGCTTTAAATATATCTAATACCTATTCAAGGAGTCAAAAATATTTGGTAATTATTCACAACAAAATGATTTGAAAGGTGTTCATACACCACAAATCGCCTAAGAGACTATGACGGTTTTACCCTTTGATTTGAATTGAGTTTGATCCAAGGGCTTCATATGCTTTAAATATATCTAATACCTATTCAAGGACTCAAAAATATTTGGTAATTATTCACAAAAAATGATTTGAAAGGTGTTCATACACCACAAATCGCCTAAGAGACTATGACGGTTTTACCCTTTGATTTGAATTGAGTTTGATCCAAGGGCTTCATATGATTTAAATATATCTAATACCTATTCAAGGAGTCAAAAATATTTGGTAATTAAGCACAAAAATGATTTGAAAGGTGTTCATACACCACAAATCGCCTAAGAGACTATGACGGTTTTACCCTTTGATTTGAATTGAGTTTGATCCAAGGGCTTCATATGCTTTAAATATATCTAATACCTATTCAAGGAGTCAAAAATATTTGGTAATTATTCACAACAAATGATTTGAAAGGTGTTCATACACCACAAATCGCCTAAGAGACTATGACGGTTTTACCCTTTGATTTGAATTGAGTTTGATCCAAGGGCTTCATATGCTTTAAATATATCTAATACCTATTCAAGGACTCAAAAATATTTGGTAATTATTCACAAAAAATGATTTGAAAGGTGTTCATACACCACAAATCGCCTAAGAGACTATGACGGTTTTACCCTTTGATTTGAATTGAGTTTGATCCAAGGGCTTCATATGCTTTAAATATATCTAATACCTATTCAAGGAGTCAAAAATATTTGGTAATTATTCACAACAAAATGATTTGAAAGGTGTTCATACACCACAAATCGCCTAAGAGACTATGACGGTTTTACCCTTTGATTTGAATTGAGTTTGATCCAAGGGCTTCATATGCTTTAAATATATCTAATACCTATTCAAGGAGTCAAAAATATTTGGTAATTAGCACAAAAAATGATTTGAAAGGTGTTCATACACCACAAATCGCCTAAGAGACTATGACGGTTTTACCCTTTGATTTGAATTGAGTTTGATCCAAGGGCTTCATATGCTTTAAATATATCTAATACCTATTCAAGGAGTCAAAATATTTGGTAATTAAGCACAAAATGATTTGAAAGGTGTTCATACACCACAAATCGCCTAAGAGACTATGACGGTTTTACCCTTTGATTTGAATTGAGTTTGATCCAAGGGCTTCATATGCTTTAAATATATCTAATACCTATTCAAGGAGTCAAAAATATTTGGTAATTATTCACAACAAAATGATTTGAAAGGTGTTCATACACCACAAATCGCCTAAGAGACTATGACGGTTTTACCCTTTGATTTGAATTGAGTTTGATCCAAGGGCTTCATATGCTTTAAATATATCTAATACCTATTCAAGGAGTCAAAAATATTTGGTAATTATTCACAACAAATGATTTGAAAGGTGTTCATACACCACAAATCGCCTAAGAGACTATGACGGTTTTACCCTTTGATTTGAATTGAGTTTGATCCAAGGGCTTCATATGCTTTAAATATATCTAATACCTATTCAAGGAGTCAAAAATATTTGGTAATTATTCACAACAAAATGATTTGAAAGGTGTTCATACACCACAAATCGCCTAAGAGACTATGACGGTTTTACCCTTTGATTTGAATTGAGTTTGATCCAAGGGCTTCATATGCTTTAAATATATCTAATACCTATTCAAGGAGTCAAAAATATTTGGTAATTATTCACAAAAATGATTTGAAAGGTGTTCATACACCACAAATCGCCTAAGAGACTATGACGGTTTTACCCTTTGATTTGAATTGAGTTTGATCCAAGGGCTTCATATGCTTTAAATATATCTAATACCTATTCAAGGACTCAAAAATATTTGGTAATTATTCACAAAAAATGATTTGAAAGGTGTTCATACACCACAAATCGCCTAAGAGACTATGACGGTTTTACCCTTTGATTTGAATTGAGTTTGATCCAAGGGCTTCATATGCTTTAAATATATCTAATACCTATTCAAGGAGTCAAAAATATTTGGTAATTATTCACAACAAATGATTTGAAAGGTGTTCATACACCACAAATCGCCTAAGAGACTATGACGGTTTTACCCTTTGATTTGAATTGAGTTTGATCCAAGGGCTTCATATGCTTTAAATATATCTAATACCTATTCAAGGACTCAAAAATATTTGGTAATTATTCACAACAAAATGATTTGAAAGGTGTTCATACACCACAAATCGCCTAAGAGACTATGATTTTACCCTTTGATTTGAAATGAGTTTGATCCAAGGGCTTCATATGCTTTAAATATATCTAATACCTATTCAAGGACTCAAAAATATTTGGTAATTATTCACAACAAAATGATTTGAAAGGTGTTCATACACCACAAATCGCCTAAGAGACTATGACGGTTTTACCCTTTGATTTGAATTGAGTTTGATCCAAGGGCTTCATATGCTTTAAATATATCTAATACCTATTCAAGGACTCAAAAATATTTGGTAATTATTCACAAAAATGATTTGAAAGGTGTTCATACACCACAAATCGCCTAAGAGACTATGACGGTTTTACCCTTTGATTTGAAATGAGTTTGATCCAAGGGCTTCATATGATTAAATATATCTAATACCTATTCAAGGAGTTAAAAATATTTGGTAATTAAGCACAAAAATGATTTGAAAGGTGTTCATACACCACAAATCGCCTAAGAGACTATGACGGTTTTACCCTTTGATTTGAATTGAGTTTGATCAAGGGCTTCATATGCTTTAAATATATCTAATACCTATTCAAGGACTCAAAAATATTTGAATGATTTGAAAGGTGTTCATACACCACAAATCGCCTAAGAGACTATGACGGTTTTACCCTTTGATTTGAAATAAGTTTGATCCAAGGGCTTCATATGATTGAAATATATCTAATACCTATTCAAGGAGTCAAAAATATTTGGTAATTAAGCACAAAAATGATTTGAAAGGTGTTCATACACCACAAATCGCCTAAGAGACTATGACGGTTTTACCCTTTGATTTGAATTGAGTTTGATCCAAGGGCTTCATAGCAATACGTAACTGAACGAAGTATCATAATTGCACAATACAACAAATGATGAGCAAATACACACAACTGTAGATTATGACACCTTTGATTTGAATAAGTTTGATCCAAGGCTACATCAAATATACCTAATCTAGAGTAATTGTAATGCACAATTAAGGTGTTCATACAACAAACTAAGAATTACACGTTTACCCTGATTGAAATTATTTCAAGGGCTTCATATGCTTTAAATATATCTAATACCTATTCAAGGACTCAAAAATATTTGGTAATTATTCACCACAAAATGATTTGAAAGGTGTTCATACACCACAAATCGCCTAAGAGACTATGACGGTTTTACCCTTTGATTTGAAATAAGTTTGATCCAAGGGCTTCATATGCATTAAATATATCTAATACCTATTCAAGGACTCAAAAATATTTGGTAATTATTCACAACAAAATGATTTGAAAGGTGTTCATACACCACAAATCCCTAAGAGACTATGACGGTTTTACCCTTTGATTTGAATTGAGTTTGATCCAAGGGCTTCATATGATTAAATATATCTAATACCTATTCAAGGACTCAAAAATATTTGGTAATTATTCACAAAAAATGATTTGAAAGGTGTTCATACACCACAAATCGCCTAAGAGACTATGACGGTTTTACCCTTTGATTTGAATAAGTTTGATCCAAGGGCTTCATATGATTTAAATATATCTAATACCTATTCAAGGAGTCAAAAATATTTGGTAATTATTCACAACAAAATGATTTGAAAGGTGTTCATACACCATAATCTAAGAGACTATGACGGTTTTACCCTTTGATTTGAAATAAGTTTGATCCAAGGCTTCATATGCTTTAAATATATCTAATATTCAAGGACTCAAAAATATTTGGTAATTATTCACAACAAAATGATTTGAAAGGTGTTCATACACCACAAATCGCCTAAGAGACTATGACGGTTTTACCCTTTGATTTGAATTGAGTTTGATCCAAGGGCTTCATATGCTTTAAATATATCTAATACCTATTCAAGGACTCAAAAATATTTGTAATTATTCACAACAAAATGATTTGAAAGGTGTTCATACACCACAAATCGCCTAAGAGACTATGACGGTTTTACCTTTGATTTGAAATAAGTTTGATCCAAGGGCTTCATATGATTTAAATATATCTAATACCTATTCAAGGAGTC